>PVJX010002160.1:0-136874 GCA_004027295.1 Dolichotis patagonum | reverse complement strand
CTTAATACTATTGTGTTATGTTTGATAGTATTGTATTTGAAACTATGCTCAACTATAGCAGAGTAAGAGATATGGTGTTAGATACTGTTGATGTCCAGTTGACTTAATGTAAAGTACTGTGTTGCCTATGTTGTCCTGTTCTGATCTGCTCTGTACTGCCCCCTTTTGTTTTATTCTCTTTCAAATAAAAAAAAAAAAGAAGAAAAAAAAAAAGAAAAGAATGTTACGAGGCTACATTAGATCCACCTCAGACATATATTGTTGTTTTAATAATGTGTGGACTTTCAAAAATTTTACCAGATTGTATTAGTCTTTTAATTTGGAGTCTTTAATGTGCAGTTTTTAATATCTGTCTTCATTTTTTCTTGGTCTAGGCTGTTCCATCTAGTTTCAAGTTCCGTTAATCTATACTTTGACTTACACTATAGAAAAATTTTCAGGGCTCGGGGTTTTAGCTCACTGACTCAAGTGAGGTTGTGAGTTCAATCCCCGGTATCACCCCCCTCAAATTTTTTTTTTTCATGCATTTCGAGGAGTGAAATTGTTTCCATCTTTTTCTACTCAGCTGTTTTTTTGTGGCTGTGTGAAATTATTATGTTTGTCCTACCAATTATCTGTATTTGTTTTGTTTGCAAATGTGGATTTAAAAGCCTAACCATTTATTAAATAGAAAAAAATATATTGAGAAAAAAACTTCACACAGAATTGTTGATCAAAAGAAGTTTCATTGGGAGGACAAATGGCAGTGTTAAGTCATGCAAAACAGGGTTCCTTGTTTTTCAGAACATTTCTGCATATGTTTCCTTTCAGTTTCTTTTTCCTTGTTGAAGGAAAGCAGTGCTGGTTGGGGTATGAAGCTACTTCTGTCCTTTTCCCACTTTTTAATGTGAGGCTTTGCTCTGCACATTTTAATATTGTTTTAGCCAGTATTTTTATTCATGATTTTGAGTTTTTTTGTGTATTGGTTTACATTTGTTTGCATAGATAAGCATGTTTATTATTTATGCTTTAATATCTTTGTCACTAGCAAAAATACATGAAATCCCTTTGAGACAAATGGAAAGACAGCTTATTTGCCTATAGAGTGAGGCAAAGGTTCACTTTTAGGGCGGTGGGTCTAAGACATGTGTGAATCTCCTTTTGTTTGTCTTTTTTGCTGTAACATAGTTACATTTTTGCCTTTTTTGCTGTAACATAGTTCATGAGATTAACAAAACCTCAGGAAAGCAAAATTAATGGGAAAAATAATTATTTTGCTATACTGTGTAAACAAAGATTATAGAAATTTTGAAATTTGCACTTTGTTCATATTGAATGCCTTCAGTGTCTTATTTCAGTGACTAAAATTCCAGTCAAAAGCCAAGTATCTTCATCATCAAAAATTATGGTATATTAGTGGGGCTAAGGTTGTACCGCAGTGGTAGAGCATATGCATGTGCAAGACCCTGGGCTTGATTTCCCAGTGCTGGCCCCTGCTCCCAGAAAGTTATTACTAGTGTAAAAATTGATGTAAGAGGAATTAGAATGTGTTACTGGATGGCAAATGATTCTTTTATTCATGCATTTGTTTACCAAACAAATACTTTGTGGCCTGCTCATGTATGCATTGGCAAGAAATATTTCTGCTTTCATCAAGCATCTGGTCTTTAAGGAGCAGATAATAAATGGTACATATAACATCTCCATGATACCCTGTGTGATATCCATAATCACATACTTGTTATTAAAACCTGTGACTGGGCTTGTAACTCAGTGGAAGAGTGAATTCCAGGACTTTGGGTTTGATACTTTGCACCACCATAAAAACAAAAACTTAATAGTAAACGTCAAAATATGTAGACATACCCTATACTCTATAATCATAGAACAAAGTGGAAGGAGAAAGTGAATGGTGATTTACTTAAGTTTTAGGGTAGCCTAATTTTTTAATCAGATGTGATTTGGAAAGCTTATTCTTAGGAGAAAAATGAATGCTCCAATATATGGGTTCCTTTAACTCAAACTTGTCTTTGCTTACTTACACTAGAAGTTTTGAGGAAGAGAAACTGTTAATGATTTAAGTCTAAGGATGAAGAATGTATGTAATTGACCTGGAAAGTAGGAAATATTGAGAGCCAATTTGCTAGTTCTGTGCTATAGGACCTCCAAGTGATTCAAGGAAATAGCTCCCAACCTGCTAGATGTCTATATGCTGAACTAGTATTCCCTAAAATGGAAGAGAGAATTCTGAGGTACAATGGAAGTTTCTCTCTTGAGAAAGAGACAGGAGGGGACCCGGAAAGTAGGTTACTAATGAGCCCACTTCTCAAAGGAAATTTTATAGAGCAATATCACGAGGTGGGTACAACGTGGGATAAAACTATGATCAACTAGTAAGATTACAAGTGTAACTGCTTAAATAATATAGAGTCAGTGGGAAGCAAGTCATGTAGAAGTGTACATGGAAAAAAACAGGCCTTGTTTTGGAAGAGATGGGTCAGGAGGTCTTGATGATTCACCTGGGTGACTGATTTCTATTTAGAATATTGATTATAGTATATTATTTATCCTTCAGGAAGATATGTAGGTGTAGTCATTCCATCTTTATCATAGATTGTGAGAACATTAGGTATGGACTGAAGAAAAACATTTTAGTATCATTTCTTTGCCATTCATTTCACCTAGCTTTTTGAGTCACACATTCTTGGGTTTGAATTTAGATTTGATGCTGCCTATATAACTGTGCTGTCTGAAGCTTGGTATCCTTATCTACAAAATGAGAGAGTATTATCACTTGGGGAAAGTGTTCTGCTTGATTCTGAGGATGGAACATGGAGCCAGCTGCCTAGATTGAAATCTTAGCTCCTCAACTGAGTTAGTTTCGCTCGGAATAATTGGGCAGGTTGGTTAGCCTCTCTGTATCCTCCTTTCCTCCTGTTTAAAATGGGGATGATAATACCACTTTTTAGGATTATTGTGAGAATTACGTGAGTATACACAGAGCATTTTAAGTAGCATATTGTTATTCTCTGGTACAGTAATACTGCCTCCTAAATACCAGAAATTATGTAGTAGGACTTTATCTCATTTCATATCTTTTAGCCTGTTAAGCATTGTCTGTCTTGTTGATTGTACTTTCTGGTATATCACAGATGTGCCAAGTTTCTTGTAGTTGTGTATTTATGGTCAGGAAAAAGACCATTTTTTGGTTAGTAAAAGAAGTTAAAGGGTGCTACCAGAAAATGACTGGTATAATGATGTGTAATGATTTCAGAAATTGTAATCGGTTGAATATTAATATTGTTTTCATAGGTATTTTAGAAAACTAGTTTGCCATTAAAAACTCCATTAAGATGATTATTTCTAATATTCTCAAGGCAGTAGCTATACTGTGCCTGTTAAGCAGCCCAGTTGCCTGATATGGCAGATTCCTACCTTGGTGTAGCTTGCCTTCTTTTTACATCTTTACCTACAGCCATGAAGCTCACTACAGTGCTTTACTAAGAATAGTTTGCTGCATAACCCATTTCAGTCTCTTTTGTTCAACCAAGAAGCCAGACATATTAAATAGCTTTTAAAATTATATATGTCTGATTTTTTTCATTGTTGAAAATTTAGGATTTTAAAATTTGAAATGGTAAAGTAAGAGAGTTTTTATCTATTTTGTCTGTTGAAATTACTTGATAGAAGTTTGCTTTGGAATAAAGCTTCTGTATCTTTAAAAAAACACACACTGAGTCACCCCCTGCTCCTTTGGTAGATGCCTGGCTAGTCAACAGCTAAGCTGCTTTAGGCATGTAATAGAACATTCCATTTCCTGTTCCCTTGCTGACACAGTGGAGTGTTCCTGCTGGCAATGATCTAATCACAGTGCAGTAAGAAACATGGCAGTTTGATGAAACATGGTGGAGACAGCGGCTGAAATGGAAGCATATGTTCTAGAAGACATTCTAGAGGTAGGGCTAGATTTGTAAATGAAATGAAAGTGAAATCTGAACAAAGAAATCTTATCTGCTGGAATTATTTTACAGATGAATAGATTAGAGGAGAAAGCAAAAAGAGGCAGAGCATAAAAGCAGGACACGGTCAGACTTTATTCCGTGTGAGAATGTGTCAGATTTACATGATTACTAAAGAAGTCTAGGTTCATTTTGTTTAAAGTTCATGTTTCATAAATTATGGGTGGATATTGATAGGGAAAAAAAGGGAGAGGGGGTTTGTACTTTAATAAAAAGCCTTGTGCTGGTGTTGACCTTTAGATTAACTCATTAGAAGGTGGGGTCTGCAAAGCAGCTTTGAGTAGGTTTAGTATCTTACGTCTTAGGATTCATTTACATATCTAAGCCTAATGCTGTGCTAACAGTTAACTATTAAATACAGCTAGACATTTTAGTTTAAAACGAAGCATATGAGTCAAGTTGGTTAATTTAGATGGTACACTCTGGTCCTGAATTTTTCATGTGACTTTGCTTATTATCAAATAAATTATGAAATTTTAAAAGCCTTACAATTTAGAGTACAAATGCTAGAGTGCTGTCACTCACATTTACCTGTAATTTAAGACACATGAATATAAAATTTTTTTTGGTTGTATCAATTTTAAAAGAAACAGTATAAATCAGTTCAAGGAAATTCATGTCAAAGTGAAACTAATTGATTGTGATCTTTGTCATAGTATACTAACAAAAATTTGTATTTATAGGCGTAGATATAAAGATTGTTTTTTATCCACAGGATTATAGCTCTGTGTGTGTGTGTGTGTGTGTGTGTGTGTGTGTGTGTGTGTGTTTTCCTTCATTAAGAAAAAAATGAATTCAGAAAAGAAGCTTTTTGGTGGTAAGTGGTATTCCTAATACTTAAGACCGTAATATAATTTTTATTAACTGTTTCACTGTCTTCTGGAAGAGATTTTGATTGTGGGGAGAGACTGCAAAGGGAAGGCAGGCTGGGTTAGCAGGAGAAAAAAGCCTATGCGCATTATAAAGTGCTGCATGATCAATGAGCATTTTCTGGAGTCCCTCAGTGTGTGCCTGAGCTGACATTGCAGCAAGTCCCATGGTGGTTCTGCAGAATGAAAACTGAGTCTATTTTATTATCTCCCTCCTCGGAGATACCTCCAGCACACTTTCCCCTTTTCCTAAAAGCTATTGTGTGAGGTGGATTGTGTGGTTTAATTTCTGTTCTGTCCCTCTTTTTAAAAAAATGTTTTGATATAATTAGTGAGTTTCCTTTAAAATGGTCTACTTAAAAATAATAGTATAAACTTTCATTAACAAGTTAGTAATTACAAGTGTTCACATGTTGAAAGTAAGATTACTTTTTGAAAGTAAGATTATAAAGTTATAGAGGAACACTTTAATTTGCATTTTTAAATTTTTGCTTTTAGACATACACTTTATAGATTGTGAAAAATTCTGCCAGCTTTTCTTAGTCATTTAAAATTTCATCATATAATAGGTGTTAGAAGTCTTTCATTTTCTGGTGAAAACCCCACTTTAGCATAGTTTTGTGCTTTTAACTGTTTCTTAAAATGCTGTTTTAACAATTGCTTTTCATTACTTCTATTAAAACTGTCAAGTTAAGATTTTGCATTTCCTGATTATTCATTGTTATTAGTTATTAAAATGACCTGCAGTTTTGATTATTTTTGTTTTGGAGCTGTCTTTGGCGTCTTATAAACCTGTTGCATTAAACCATACTAAGTGAGTAGTTTTCTCTATTTAAAATAGTATGGTTTAATTTAGTATTTGTCAATAATTAACAGATTAGTTGTGAAAGTTATTCAAGTAATAATAAAAGAATTATTTTTCAAAATTATGAATACTTATAGTGACCTAGTGCCAAAAATAAAAGTACAGAGAATACATTTGCTAACTCTCTGAGGTGACATGTACCATTTTCTGAAGCACCTCACATAGCAAATAGATACATTATATAATAAGCTTTCTAGAAATAAATCCTTTTTAAAGGGAAAATTCCATACATAAATGTCCAATAAAAGCAGTTCATCTATATATCACAATACCAGTTGTGTTATTGTATCTAATTTTAAGCTAATTGAAATTTGTTATAGTTTTCATCCTCGTGGCTTTATTTATTGAAGCTAGAGAATTTTATATAGATTTTTCTGAAATTAACATTGAACTCCGGTTTTTTTCTGTCTTTGTAACTTAGTCCTTTGAATCATAAATTTTTAAGAGATGTGCATATTAAATCTGGGTAAAAGAGGGGGCTGAATTAGTGTCATAAGTGAATATACAGATAAACTCTTAATAGTCTCATAGCAACTAAAACGTTTAACTAAGTAAATTGAGTTGATAAAAGTAATACTTCTCATTTAGCAAGAAATTTTGGAATTAAGATAAGACATGTAGGGCAGTTGTATCTCCTGATGCCATTCTTAACTATTACTGAGTACCGTAGGGGTGCTAGGTATTGAAATTCAGCAAAGTTAGTGTAGCTAATTTGTTTTGCGAAGTTGAAGAAACAAAAGAAATTTGTCTACCATTGGTATTTTAAACAGTCTTGAATTTAGGACGCATACAAATGCATATTTGTAGTCCAATATTTTACTTCATTGGTTCCACCTGAATACTTTAAAACTTACTTTTAGCAGTGTCCTTAGAGAACTGATATTCTTCAGCACATATCCCTTGACTTAGGCACCTTAAGTTGTCTTTTTTTATATGTGTCTGTTATATTTCTTTATGAATAGACCACTCGGGAACATCCATTTTCATATTTATCCTTCAGGATTTTTTATCCTTACTGTTTAAAACAGTTATATACGCATACATACAACATATACTCTTTAACAAAGGTCCTTACATATACTATACATGCTTGTTTCTGTTACTAGTTTATACAGTGTGGAAGCTCTAATTTGAAAATCTAGTTTATCCTGGATAGATGATGTGGAAGTTGCACCATTGAGTTCATACACCAATTTTGGAAAAATGCATTGGAGATTAGATGTGTAAAGACACACTTACGTTATGTTAGTTGATCCCTGTAAAGGCCAAATATTTTAGTGGGTTGTGGAGGCTGCAGGCAGCTTCCAAAAAGTTAGTGTAAACTACAAGTATGTGAATTGATTTGTTGTGTGTGAGAGTAAAGGCAAACTGACCAGTAGTCTACTAGTCCCATATTCATCCATTCTAAGTCTAGTTCAGTGTCTGCTGTGGAGCATGGATTAGAAAACGTTTATGTCCTGTGCCATCTACATATATATATATATATACGACAACATTGACACTTGTTGTGAATTTTTTGGAACATTTGTTTTTTGACACTTGACTATAGAGCTAATTCAGGGGAGAGATAATCACTACAAAGTTGATCAGCATCAGTCTTACATAACTACTTGTTTGGGATTTAGGGTTATAGTATGTGGCCTCCAAATTTATGAACCCAAAGAACTTCTGTAAGACACTTCATGTTAATATGTGTGAGTTGATAACTTATGGTTGTATGAGTTGGGCTAATACTGGCTGTCAGTAATTTGGCCTTGGATGGAGTCAGACTTCCAACTGTCTGGATGTGTTTCTAGTATGTATAAAATGTGCACATAATTGCATGGTGGCAGTAGTACAGTAGCTACTGTGTATTATATAAGTTATACAGACGAGAGTCTGTGCTAGGTGTTTTACACTTTATTTCAGCCTCTCAAAAGGAATAAATTGGGTAATCTGTGTAAACATGTAGCACACTTAGTGTAAACTCTTACAAATTTTTGAGGCTCCACAAGACTTTAAGGAAGTTATATCTGTCAACATTTGCCATGTTAGACATTAAAAATCAGAAAACATAAAATCGTTTACATAATCATTTAAAAATGATTGATACTAGACCTATTGTGAAAATACTTTTATTAAAAAAATTATTTTCCAAGAGAAACTAGACGAAAGAGTGACAGATCTACTTTTTTACAGATATTTTTGAATATCTGCCTTAATAAAAGATAGTCATCTGCTTTTATATTCACTGTTGTAATAACATTATTTTTGTTGGTTTCTGAAAAAAGAAATCTGATGTCACATGACGGTAAAAAAAGGAAAATGTGGAAATAGTCCTTTCAGATAATCATGGTTATTATTTTATACCATTCTTCACATGTGCAAGTGGTAGTTTCTTAAAAGTTACTTACATATATAGAACCTGATGAAGTACCAGTGTACTATGATAGATTAAAATCCATTGGTACTCTATGATATTTTTAAAGACTCGTATTTCCTTCTTGAATTTTGTCATTAACAACAAAGAACATAGTTTTTCTTGAAATGACAGGTTCATTTTATTCATTTTGAGAAAATGCTTATCAAATAAGTTTGAGTAACTGTAGTCCATCGAGGTAAAAATGTTCCACAAGAAAAGTGACAATTTCAACCACATTTTGTATTTTTCTTGAGGCAACTAACCATACTTATGTATGTAGCAGAAATGTTTCCCAATTTGTCACATAAAATATTAAAAAGTCATATGCTTAAGGTTGAAACTTTTAAAGACTAGTATTTGTAAACTGCTTCATAAGGAAAACTGGCTTTATGAATTGTTTTTTAAAAGATTGTGAATGGCAGGGTTTGGTGGTACACACCTGTAATTTCTAGCATTTGGGAGGCTGAGGCAAGTGGATTCCTGGAAGTTTGAGGCCGCCTGGGCTACATGAACCTAAGGTTAGCCTGAATTAAGAAGAACTTGTCTCAAAAAGAAAAAAAAAAGATTGTGAGTGTGGCAGAGAATATACTGCTTACTAATTTAGTGTACTTTGGTCTGGATTTGTATTAAAAAGCCAGCAAATTTACCCATCAATGCTTTTGTTGTATCAGTAGGAGTGTCAGTGTAGTGAAATAGATAACTGTCTTAGTATTGTAAAGATGATTTTGACCTCACAGTTGCTCTACACATTTAGAGGACCTTAATGCATCCCATCGATCACACTTGAGTAACTCTCAGTTACCAGTATATTGCCCAGATAGTAGTCAGTAACAGGCAAAATACTTAGATATAAGTCTGCTTGATGGAAGTGTATTCTTTCACCATTGTATTGAATTTATTAATTCATCACATACCCCCAGCTTATCTAATCACGTTGACACTTTGTGTGCCATCACTGTACCTCCAACGATAGTACAGTAAATTGAAGATGTGGGAAAAAACTGTGTGGTAATTTGCATGATACTTTGTATATTGCTTTAAAATGGTAAGTCATACCTGAAAATTTCTGAAAGTAAGGAGTTTGTAGGCTCCAGAATGAAGAAATAAGTAGAAAATTGTGTTGCTTGAAGGATAACATTAAGTAGTAATAGTATTTTGATATTGATAAAAATTACATTAAAACAACATGAATTTGTAAATTCTGGAAAATACCATGTATTGCAATTTTTCTGAGTAATTTTCAGAGCGTTCACAAATTATAATTGGTCACTCATTTTGGCAAGTGAAACAGATATATGAAATATTACAGTTTTGAGTATTTTTTGTTTCAAAGGTAAGTTTGTAAGTTTTGCTTTTATGCTTCCTGTTTTCTCTTATCACAGGGACCACTCCGGTTTTCCAGATTAGTTCAATTTGATATATATGTCTATAAAAATGAAAAACAAAGTTTAGATAATATGTATATTTATCTAAAAAGGAATAGCCTGCAGTTTCTTTATATTAGCTGTGACCTAAACATACGGTATATGTTTAAATTTTTCAAAAATCCACTGCAGTAAATGACGCATTGGCATTAATTCTTCCCAAAATACTCACCTTGCTTCACTTATCCATCCTTGTTGCCCTTTCTGAAGCCCTTCTGCAAATCTTTTCTTGTGAGTCTCTTTACTTTCCCTGTTGTGGCTACCTTAATGTCCTAAAAAGCCTTTCATGTTTGTCTTTTGTGGTCATTTTAATTTCGGGATGAAGCTAGAAGTTGCATAGTGCCAGATCTGGTGAATACAGTGAATGAGGACACAATAATAATATTTTTATAAACCTGTCTTTCCATTGGATGACACTTGGCAATAGCATTTAGCACAATTTTTGATCACAGCTTTTAAATTCTTTCATGAAACAGGACTTCCCACAACTGCTTCAGAAGGTGGCAGTGAGAATGATGGATTTAGAGAACTTGTAGTGAGAACGAATATTGGGGGGGGGTCGCGGATCGATGGTAATGTGTCTTTTAATGTAAATACATTCTAAACAATTTAATTGTTCACCATATTTTTGATGAGTCCCTGTATAGTAGTAAAATTGAGTCATGTAAAATTTACTTGGTAATTTCTTGTTATGTTTGTAGTTATGCAAGTAGATATGTTCATATTAGCCTAATTTTTTACAGTTTTCTTTGGATATTGGCATTGGAATCAGCAATGTGTTTCTTATAGGAAAAAAGAAATGACAGTAACAGATGCATCTCTCTGTCTTTTTACTTCATCTTGCATATGGCCTAACACAGTTTCACACGGACCTTTTCATTTCATTTTTGTTAAAAACTTTTTTTTACTGAACTAGTGTTTAGCTGTCACTAACTTTGAATTTGTAGTTTACCAGTTTCCCTGTTCCTGTCATATGTTGTGTTTGTAATTTACTTCCTGCCATCCTCTTAAACTACTTTGAAAAATAAAGTTCCTGTTTTTGAGACAGAGTTTTACTGTGCAGTCCAGGCTGTCCTTGAATGCACAGGTATCCTTCTGTCTTCTAAGTGCTGAGATTACAACCATGCACCACCATAAACAGCCTCTAAATTCTTATATTTTATTTAAAAATGCTAGTTTAGGGCTAGACCTGCAGCTCAATGTTAAGCCACCTGTATAGCCTATAAAAGACCCTAGGTTTGCACTCTTGTGCTGCAGATAAAAAACAAAAAAGGGAGGGAAAGAGAGACAGAGAAAATCAGGGATTTTCCAGATGTGTATTTAAATGTTCACACATTGAAAAGTACTTCCTCTTAAAATTTTGTGTTACATTTGCATAATTTATTTTTTAAGCTGTCTTTCTCAATTTCTCTCAATTTTTTTGTTTTCTGCATGAAATAAAGTGAAATAACATAAGAGTAGTAGAAAGGTCATTTCTTCTGTGAAAATTCACTCCACTAAATGTCCAAAAAATTAAGATTAGATGCTACATGTATAATTTTCTAAAAACTTGGCAGCTCAATCATCATTCTGTAGTTTATGAATTACCAAGGAATATGTATCTTAGAAAGTTAGATAAATGAGAATGCTGAATTTGGCAGTGATGTTTTCTACATTACTTAATGGACTTTCTTTATCATTATGTTGAGTCTGTAATGTTATAATCTGATTTTCTTTGAATAGCTTTATTCTTCTTGGTGTCTTAATGAGTTACCATTGAAATATTTTTCATTTTAAATTATTGTACAGTGAAGAATTCAACCTCTTTTTTGTTTCAATGAATATATGAAATGAGGAAGTAGAATTTAAAGTCTTTAATGTAGATCACCCAGGTAATCAGTTAGTTTTTTTTTTTTGTTTTGTTTTGTTTTTTTTTTCTCTTTTGTACCAGGGATCGAACTCACGACCTTGCACTTACCGGGCAGGCACTTAAGCCACTGAGCTAAATCCCTGGCCCTTGTTAGTTGGGTTTTTAAAGATTATAAGCTTTGTATAACTTTTCAGGTAAATTTTTTTAATTGCTGTTTTTTCAATCTCTAAAATTAGACTGTTCCATATAGTTTCTCAGCCAGGTGTGGGGACACACACCTGTAATCCCACCACTCAGAAGGCTGAGGCACAAGGTACACCATGAATTCAAGGCCATGTGAACTACAGAGTGATATGATACACTGTCCCCCCAAAAAAGTCACTTCAGTAACTTCTAAGTAGAAGGTTGGAGTTGATGGCTGGCGTGTGTCACCTATATTTTTCTGACAGTAATAATTCCTTTTACTTTGTTACTTCTGAAGAATCAAATTCAAGCTCCGTTTGTCAAGTTTAGCTTTACAAAATCTAGCCTCAACTGCTTATTTTTACCTTGTCTCTTACCTAACCTCTTCCCCCTCCAGTTGTCTACTTGCTACTCCCCCACTGTCTTTGTTGTTTCAAGTCCTACTTGCATCACACCCATTTCCTAATGTTTTTTTTTTTCCTTTTAGATTTTCTTTCCCACTATTTCATGCTCTGAAAAAGTACTGTGGGCACATTCAAAAATCTTTATAGTCCTTATTACATCTTTGCTTGAATGGTAAACTTTTTAATACAGGGACTTTAAACTCTAAATTTAGATACATACTTTATCCTCTAAAACAATTTAAAGCAGTTTATGAGTATATGCTCCATAAAAAAACTATATGGGCAAATGTAGTTAATACCAAAAGGTAAGAATATAGTATAGAAAAGTGTATGTAGTATGCATAGATTGAGTTAAATGGCAGTAAGATCCAAATTTGGAAACTTGGTGAATTTTGAGATTTTTGTAGTCTGTAGTTTTTATCATTGGCATACCAGATGATCTGGAGTACTCTTTATTTCCTGAAACTTAGACATGAGAAAAACATTTCTCCCGATTCCTTATAATGGATGTTTTTGTGAAGTACATTTGATTAAAAAAAGTATGTATGTATGTGTGTGTGTGTGTGTATATATATGTATGTGTGTATATATATATGTATATATATATGTGTATATATATATATATATATATATATATATATATATATATATATATATATATATAGGAAATGATGTTGCCCAGCAACATGTAAAGGTAAAGGTAGGCTTGTAATATCATGGTGTGTCCTCATCTACCTTATTGACTGCATCTGGCACCTCGTATCTTCTGGCTCTTTCCCAGAGTCAGTATGATCATAAAAGGTAAATGTTTTAAATCAGTTCAGGACATTAAAGGAGCCATGCCAGCATAATTAAAGACATTCATAAAAGTGGACTTCCAGAACGCCTTCAGAAAATGTCAAGAATGATGGGTATTGGAGTTAAGGAGTATTTTGAGAGAAATAAATAACAATATGGCTTTTACTGTAAGACATTTTAAAAATTTGAGCACTTTTTCAATTACATTGCATACAATAAAGTCAATTTTTACTTCTTTTTATGCCATCTGGTTCTTTATGACGTACTGCCCTAAGTAAAATACTGAATAGAATTGTTGGTTGTAGGCATCCTTACCTTCTTGTGTTTCAGAAAGAAGTATTGTATTTTACCATTAAGCATGATGTTATCTATACTTCTTTTCTTTCTTCCTTAATTCCTCTACCTGGATGAGGATGTTACTATTTATTTCTAGTTTGTTAAGGGGAAAAAAAAAAGAATTTTTATCCTTCAGAGGTGTTAAATTTTGTCTGGTTTCTTTTGAGATGATCCTGAACTTTTCTTTCTTTGTTTCATTATTGTATGGAATATATTAATTGATGTTTAGTTGTAAGCCAACTTTTTGTATTCTTGAAATAGACTCCACTTGTTTGTAATATGTGACTCTTTGTATATGGATGGACTTGATGAATTAATACCATGTAAAGGATTGTTGTTCTTTACAGGCCTATAGATCTTTATTTTCTTACCTCATAGACCATTTTTTTGTATCAGGGAAATGCTAACCTGATAAACTGGTGGGGAACACTTTTTCTTTCTGCTTTCTGGAAGTTTATGTAGAATTAGATTCTTTGATTGAATTGCCTAGTAAAGCCATCTGTCCCCAGAGTTTTTTATTGGATATAAGACTACTTGATGCTTACTTTTCTCTTTAGATTTAACTTGTTACTGTTTTTCTGGCCTTTTAAGAGTGTATTTTTGTTTTTATTTTTTTGAGACAGGGTCTTGTTATAGTTCAGGGTGGCTTTGAACTCACTGTGTATCCCAGACTGGCCCCAAACTCACAGTGATTCTCCTGCCTCAGCCTCCTAAGTCCTGGGGTGATAAGCATATGCCACCATGCTTGGTAGGCTGCTTTAGCTTAGATTACCATTTTTAATAATTCCTTGCACTAATAACATTATAAACTGTAAATTTTTCTGTATATATGCTTTATATGTAAACTATAATATGCTCTTTTTTTATTAGTATTCACTTCCAAATGTTTTCAAATTTTCCTTTTATAATTTTTCTCTTCAATTTATTCTGCAGTTTTTTAACTGCAGCTTTGGTGGAAAAACAAGCACTAATACAAAGACTTTTGGGCATGCTTTCCTGTGCTTTTATGGTGGTAATATTTATATACCATCCTGGAGAGAATTGAGAAAATCGGATCATTTGTTATCCATGATTCTGTCATTTTTGGAGAAGGAGGTATTATGGTTTACATCTAAAATGTTCCCCAAACTCTCTTGTTTGTGGAAAATGGGATTGGGTCATTGGTGATACTAATTATAGTTGAAAGAGCTTTTTATCATGGGTGATATTAATATAGCTGAATGAGCCTTTAGGGCCTGGTTGAAGGTGAACCTTTGGAGGGCATGAGCTGGGAGGATTATATTCTTGTCCCTGGGTCTTCTTTTCTCTCTGCTTCTTGGCTGCCTTAGTTCAAATATCTTTTCCTCTTCCATCCCCTTTCTTCATCCTGTTCCTGCCTTAGAGCCAGCTGGCTGTGGAGTATAAGTGAGCCCAAGTAAACCTCTCTTACCTTTAAGTCGTAGGCATCAGTTGTTGTATCCAGGGATGAGGAAATAAGACAATTTGGTATAAAGAGTTGGGTCATTGCTGTGACTGTGGCTACCTGTTACTGCACTTGGGGAGGGGGATTGAAATTTTCTTCCAGTGGTGGTTTCAGTTTTTTTCTGTCCTGAGCAAAGAATTGGTCAAGAGAAGCACAAATGATAGTAAGATTTTACATTTATTAAGAAAAGAAACGTGCTGTGCAATGTGAGTTTGGGTAAAGTAAAAGTAGGAAAAGGTGTGCTCTACTGTAGAAGAGAGAACACAGTAGTGGAGAACGCAGTGGAAACTGGCCTTTTAGATACAAAAATACTCAGGCTAATGTCAGGTCTGGGCTGTTACATCCAAAACTGCTCAGGTTCTGTCAAGTTCATGTGCAGGCCTTGGGAACTGTTCTTTATGTGTGTGTTACACTACTTCCCCAGACAGTCTGCCATACCCTAGTCTCCTGACTCTTAGCTTATCTGGTTTAGAAACCCTGGGAACATGGTTGTGGAAGGAGTTTGGAGAAATGGGCTAGCGAAACCCTAGATTGCCATAAGCAGAGTTTGATGAAAGTGTGGTCAGAGCTTAGAAGACCAGATACTGGTAGAAATACAGACAGTAAAGGCCAGGCTCAGGAAGTTACAGTTGGGAGGGGGGAAGATTCCCATTATCAGTGGATGAGACACGTGTATGTTACGTGTGTATGGCAGAAAATTTGTCTTCATTTTGCCCAAGTCCTGAGCCTTTGCAGGACATTGAGATTAAGGGCAGTGAACTGATAATATGTTGGAGAATTTTCAAAGCAGCGCAGCAACATTTAAGCTATGGCATGAATACGCCAGCTCTCTTTTTATCCAGGTCTGTAGTGAAAATAAAAAGCAATATTTAGGCAAATGATGTAAGATGTTTGAAGTTTTAACAGAAACAGGAACATGGTTGCTGAAAAACTTAACATTAAAAAGAAGCCAGGTGCTTTGTATCAGGACAGTGAAAAAGATAGGTTGAAACTTCAGGAATTGTCATAGCCCTCCTTTCCTAGGTTCAGCAGTACAAAACTGTAAAGCAGTCATTTGAGCCCCAGGATGGCCTGCTCATTTAGGGCCACAGAAAGGAATGCTTCCCCCATTTCAGTATTCAGGCATTCAAAGGCTACCCCCATAGCCGTGATCCAAGGTGGCCTACTGCTGCTCAAGCTAGGGGCAAACCTTGGCATCACCTAGATTGTGCTGATTTTATAGACATACAAACAAAATGCAAGTTAATGCTGTCATGGATGCTTCCTCCTAGATTTCAGAAGGAGACCTGGGAGATCAAGCAGTAGGCCAGTATAATGGCAGTACATGAAGCTAAAAAGTTCAGTGGAAGCTCCAGAAAGTTGGAGATGCAAGAAATACGCAATGTCTCCTGAGGAAAGCCCATTACTGAGCAGAGCCACCCTTGGAGCTAGACCGTAAGGGTTGCAACTTGCAAGACTGTGGGAGCTGGGCTGCCCAGACTTTTTGGAGAGTTCACATCTTGCCACAAGTTGCCTCAGATGCTGGACATGGAGCTATGGGATTTAATGTTTGCCTTGCTAAGTTTCAACTTTCCTTTTCCTCATTTCTTCTTCATGTCTCCGTTTTGGAATGGAGAACCCTTATTCCATTGTATGTTGAAAAACTTAACTTTCTTTTTGATTTTTACATCAGTTCACACCTAAGAATTTGCCTTGAGTCTCAAAAGAGACTTTGGTCTTGGACTTTTTAGTGATGCTAGAATGGTTAAGATTTTATTTTTCTTTATTTATTGATTGATTTTTTAAAATTTATTGGCATAATGGGACGAACTTGATTCTGGGGGGGGGGTAACAAAAGAAATGTTAGGGATTAGATCTAAAATGTGTCCAGAAGTCATGTTAACAGTTGAAAATTGGTGGGAAGGGACTGGTTCCTAGGCTATAACTGGGAAAGGTGTCCTCCTGTTCCTGGCTTCTTTCCCCTCTTTTTGTTTCCTGGCTGCCATGGGTTGAGCCACGTTTTCTCCATCATACTCCTCACCCACCTTGTTCTGGCCTTGGAACTAAAGTGGTGAACTAAATGAAATCTCTCATCCTTTAAGTGGTAGGTGTTGGGGATTTTGTCCCAGGGATGAGAACTAAGACAGCTCATACAGGATATTTAAATGTTTCGTTTCTAAGTACAGTATGTCAGTATACTACAGGCTTCCAATTTACTAAGGTACAGTCAGACAGTATACGATACTCTTGATTTCATGTAAGTGTGTTGAAACTTGCTTTTTCCTCTAACTATGGAACATTTTGATGAGTGAATGTTCCATGGGCACTTGAAAAAGAGGATGTCTCTAACTGCTAAGTGTTCCATAAACAGCAGTTAGATTAGGTTAGTTAACGATGGTCAAGTCATTTATATTTTTCCTGTTTTTTTTCTACTTGTTTTCTCAATACTTATTGAGAGACAAGTTTTGAAATGTCCAAGGATAACTGAGAAAGGCCCATTGTTTTTTATTTGTAATTTTTAAAAAATTTTATTTAAAGAGAAAAACAAAACAGAAAAAAGGGTAGTAACAATACAGAATTCCAAGGAAAAAAAGAAAAGAACAAAAAAACACTAAGAAATCATTACTTGATAAATTACAAACTATTCTTGGAAATAGTTGTTCAGGTTACAAAATTAAAACATACAAAGTAGACTTTCAAACAATGAGACTGTTAACAGTTCTGCTCCATGATCTAACAAAAACAATAATATGGTCATCCATCTTACACACTTGAACATACATGCAATTATATCCTTTAGAGCACCCTCTTTTCCTCTCTTTTTTATAGTAGCAATTACACATTTTGGGTTTTATTACTCCTACAGTTCTTACTACTTTTTATACTGGAGACACAATGCAATATTTATAAATATGATTCTTATTTATTTCACTAATGAGGGTAGTCTCAAGTTGTCTCCATTTCCCTATGAAGACTCAATGAGCTCATCCTTTTTTATAGCTGAGTAATATTCCATTGTATAAAAATACCACATCTTTTTCATTCATTCTGCTGTTGATGGGCATCGTGCTTGTTTCCAAGATTTAGCTATTACAAATTGTACTGCTATGAACATGGGTACACATACATCACTGTGATATGATCTTTTCAGTTTTTCTGGGAAAATACCCAGGAAGGGAATAGCTGGGTTGAATAGAGCTTCCAATCCTAGTGTTATGAGAATTCTCCATACTGATTTCCATAGTGGTTGCAGTCTGCTCTCCCACCAACAGGGAGCAGTGTTCCTTTTTCCGCCCCCGCATCCTCACCAACATTTGTTATCAGTGGATTTCTTGATGGCAGCTATTCTTTCTGGAGTGATATGAAATCTCAGTGTTGTTTTAATTTGCGTTTCTCAAATGACCAGTGATGGTGAACATTTCTTCATGTATTTATTTGCCATTTGTATATCTTCCTCTGAGAACTGAGTGTTCATCTCAGATGCCCATTTTTGGAGAGGGTCTTTGAGTTGGGGGCGGCTGATGTTTTTTAATTCTTTATATGTTCTTGATATAAGTCCTTTGTCGAAGGGGTTGTTGGCTAAAATTCTTTCCCATTCTGTGGGTTTTCTTTTCACTCTGTTGGTGATTTCTTTTGAAGGGCAGAAACTTTTCAATAATACGAGATCCCAGTTGTTGCTTCTCTGAAGCGTTTCCCATGCAGTTTGTGTTTTGTTCATGAATTCTCTGCCTATCCCTGTGTTTCCAAGACTCCTACCTACCCTATGTTCCAGTAGATTTAGTGTTTCTGTTTTAATGTTTAGGTCTTTGATCCATTTAGACTTTAGTTTTGTGCATGGTGATCGGCATGGATCTAGTTTCAGTCTTCTGCATGTGGAGAGCCAATTTTTCCAACACCATTTATTAAAGAGGCTATCCTTCTTCCAGTGTATTTGTCATTTTTTGCTTCATGGATTTTGGCACTCTTACCAGATGTGTACACATGTAGAACTACTGTATCTTCTTGCAGACAAGATCCTTTTATTACTAGAAAATGTCCATCTTTTGCTTGCTGATAGTGGTACCTAGGTTCACAAACTTAATTTGTTCCATGATTTTGGAGAAGGTGCGCCAGTTTTGTGTCCATACAGGAAAGATGATCATGGTCTTATTTGTTACCTGATGGAGTGTTTGCAAACAAAAACAAAATTTTGCCAAATAGTTTTGTGAACCAAATTGTTGGCAAATAAAGTAGTTCATGAACCAAGGTACCACTGAATTCCTTTATTTTTGTTCATTTTTAGCATCCCTCTGCCCAAATGGGGATTGAAACCAGGGCCTTTATACTGGGCAGCATTCCAGCTTTCGTTTTGTTTTGTTTGTTTATAATTTTAAGGCAGATTCTTACTACCAGGTTGTCAGGCTAGACTTGTGGTTCTCCTGCCTCAGCCTCCTGGAATGCCGGATCACAGGTGTGTGTGCCACGATGTCCAGCATAGTCCTTGATTTGTCTTAGGTGTGCTTAATAAATAAATAGTAATAACAATTAAATAATAATTTGAAAATATAATTGTTTTACCACCATTCACACGGCTGTTTTTGTCTTTCAATTCTATTAACATGTCTTTGTCTTTAAAGTGTGTTTCATGTAGATAGCTGTTTTTTTAATCAGTCTGCCTTTTAGTTACTGTAGTGAGTTAATGGAAACTCACTACAGTAACTAAAAGGCAGACTGATTAACTGATATTTTTGTGTTTCACTACCAATTTGCTAACTGTTTCTATTTGACCCATCTGTTATTATCCTGAGTTACTTGTATTAGTCTTGAAAATTTTATGTACTGACTCTTTCAATTTTCCTATTGAAATTTTTTTTAAGCTTTGACCATTCTGCTAATGGAGGTGTAACATTATTTTTTAAGGTGATCTTTGTGACTTATGTGAATCTTTGCAAATGCAATAAAACATATTTCTGAGTTTGCTTACTTTTTTGTTGTGGATTTTTTAAAACATAAATTTAAGAAACTTTACTTTTTCTTTATGGTTTACTCCTTGGAGCTCAGGTAAAATTCCTCTAAGTGACTTTTAATTTTGTCTTCCTAGAATTCATTTTATGTTGTGATACATATAATATTATAATGAGAATCTTAACCCTCTCAATCTCATTTAAATAGATGAATGAGTAATTTGGATATTTTATCTTTTGGGATTATCTATGAATAATTCTTGAGTAGTTTAAAACAGAACTTGACACCCTGTAGTTAAACAGTTGTTTTAGGTTTGATGTCTCTTTTTTTTGTCTTTTTCTCTTTGACTTAGTTTGAATAATTTCTATTCCTGTCTTACAATTCAGTAATCTTCTTCTTCTGCAACACATAATTACCTGTTATAGGCTATCCTGTGACTTATTTTATTTAGTGAAAGTTTTATTCTTCAGTGATTAGCACAGTGCTGAGAACCCTTAAGTGTTTTGAAAACAAGTATTGATTTATTAACTGAAAACATGAGACAAAGATTCTGATTATCTTTTGTGTGGCATACAAAATGCTATTTTTGAATATAAATAAAAACCAATGACATAAAGACTAAATGCCTTTCATTGTAAGTTATGTTTGTCTTCATATATACTCACTACTTACAAAATAGAGCTACTAATTTTCTTTTTTTCTAAAATTTTATTTAAAGAGAAAAAAAACAGAATAAAGGGTAGCAACAATACAGAATTCCAACGAAAAAAGGAAAAGAACAATAACAACAACAATAAAAAAAAACACTAAGAAATCGAGCTACTAATTTTCATCTTTTAAGCAGTGGCTTTTAAGCTTGACCTTATCACCTGAGGAGTTCTTAATGATCCTTAAGGCCCAGTCATGGCCCAGAATGACTAAATCAGAATCTCTGAGGGTATGACACAGGTATTGATATTTTAAAAATACAAATTGTAAGGTACAATCTGCCTTAGAGCTAAAGAGAATATACTTGCTATATTAGGTGTTGAATGAAAGCATAGATGTAAACTGGTGCTTTCTAAAAAATATATGAAGAAATTATATGGTCTGTTATGGTAGACTTCTTTAGTATTTACGTTGGACAGAAAGTTTTCTTGTAGCATTATTTTATTCCATAATTAGTACAGGTAAAGACAAAAACTCTTTTGTGTTTATTTTTTTAGTCTTTGTAAAAAGAATTTACATGAAAGATGTGCTGGGTTAAAAAATATACAAATCTGTTAAGACAAAAGTATTTTTAGTATTTTATGTTTTTCTACTTTCAGAAAGTGCATACAAGAAGCTGATATAACCCAGCATGTTGACACATACTTAAAATTACAACACTCTGGGAGCCTGAGGCACGAAAATCCTAAATTCAAGTCCAACCTGGCAGTTTAGTGATTTAGGGAGACTCTGTAGACTTTGTATCAAAATAAAATATTTTTAAAAGGGTCAGGGATGTAGCTTAGTGCAAAGGCCAAATACACAATGCACAAACGATAACAGAAAAAAAAAAGGAAAGAAACAGGAAAATTTGAATTGCAACAGTAGTTGCATAAGATTGTCTTAATCTCTTTAATCTTGCCTTAATCTCTTGGAAGGCATACAGATGTCTTTCTGAGTCTCCAACAAAAGGACTTGTTAAAGTTAAATATCTATAGTGATGTAATATTTAGTAAACAGACTCTCTTGGAGGTATCTTTCCCTACTGTTGGCTTGAATTATAGAAAAGACAGGTGAACTTTCATAGAGTTCACATTTTATTTGGAAAGGGTACCCATATACAATTGGACAAAATAAACATACAGTGTACTATAGTTACTAGTACTATTTTTTTAAAAAAAAACAGTTATGGCCAGTTGTGGTGCATACCTGTAATTCCAGCACTTGTGAGACTGATGCGAGAGGATCACCAGAAGTTCGAGGTCAGCCTAGGCTCCATAGTGAGTTCAACAGTTATGATTGGTGGGGGGGCAGACCATGACAGAAGCATGAGCTATTGTTCATAGGTACATAGGAGTGACAAATTGAAGCTCAGACCTGAATGTTGAGCTTTTAGCGAATGCCAGGCAGAGGAAACTGATTTTTAACGTTCTTGGGATGTGCTTCTGTTGTTGATGATTTAAATGAGATTGAAAGAAGACAGAATTAGCTACTTAATAGTTTACATGTGTCACTTGGGCAGTGCGTTTGTACTGAAATACCCCAAATGTCACTCAAGGAGGTGTCATTTCAGCCAGTGGATTCTTGTACTGAATAAATTCAATAAAAATTTTTAATATTTGTTGTCTTACAAAACCTAACAAAAAATAGTAATTTTTGGTCATCCTGTATTTAAATAATTGCACTAGTAAGACATTAATAGGGGTGCTTTATAGGAAGCAGTGGGGAGTTGAGACAGTGTTTTCCTTAACTAAATGGAAGATTTGCTGAGAGGTTGATGAAGGCAAGAGAAAAGTGCCTTGTAGTTTGACTTTGTTTTTGTCTTTCTGGTCAGTCTTTTATTTTCTTCAGTTATCTTTATTAGTGTACAGACTATGTTTTTAGCAGCTTGTAGGGTTCTGTGGTCTCCCTATCCTGGAACAATGCCCAGAGCAAGCTTGGAGATGACTTCTGTGGCTGAAACATGATTGCTGAGATCTTGTCTTAATCTTAAGACATAAAATTTGAGGTGGTGACTGTTGAACTGTGTTAGAAAGTGAATAGGAAAGTTTTAAATTTTCAACTACTACAGCCACCTTTCCTCTCACATTTGCTTTCAAAGGCGTGATTCTTTTGGAGTTTTTTTTTGCTTTTGTTTTTTTGGGAACATTTTGGATGCTAAACTCTTCAAATGCTTGAGAATTTTTCTTTGTTCGTTTTTTTATGTGATGCTGGGGTTCGAGTGTCAGGATCTATGCAGTAAGCCAAGCCCCATCCCTTTTTATTTTTGAAACAGGATTGTACTAATGGCCCATACTGGACTAGAACTTGGTATTCTCTTGCCTAAGTCTCCCATAGTGCTAGGATTGTAAGTGTGTGCCACCAGTCTAGCTGGGTATCCTTTTTTGGGGGGTGGGGTCTTTTTGAGACAGGGTCTCACTGTGCAGTTTCGGCTACCCTTGAGTTTACTTTTGTAGCCCAGGCTGGTCTTGAACTTGCAACAATGCTCCTGCATCAGTTTCTTGAGTGCTGGGATTACAGACATGTGCCACCACACCAGGTTTGGGTATCTTTTTTAAATATTTTAAATTTTAGGTCATGTGCCTTATCTAGAATGTTCACATTTCTTTATCTGTATAGTTTGTTTTATTTATAACTCATCTAATTTATTGTATAATTCATGGAGAATATATTAGCATATTGTTGGGAGAAAGGATGGCTTTGATTTTTTGTTGGGTAATGAATGAGTCATATAGCCAGCTATCCAACAAAAGAAAGGTACATTTATAAAAATCTTCATGGTTTTGAATGAAGTTGTTTACACTTAAAGGTAAATTATCTTTTACTTTTTAAATTTTCTCTCTGATACTAGTTTATTCATATTAAGATTTGCTTTTTAACTTGGCATGATGATGCACACCTGTAATTCCAGCATATGTGAGACTGAGGCTGGAGGATTACTGGGAGTTCAAGGCTGGCTTGGACTACATAGTGAGGTCAAAGCTAGCCTGAACTAATAGTGAGACCCTGTTTCAAAAAAAAGTGTACTTCTTAAGGTACTAATATGGGGCCATATGACTGTCAATATTGTGTTTTTTCTGTTACAAAAATGGATTTTGGCCAGGGATTTAGCTCAGTGACATAAGCACCTACCTGGCAAGCACGAGGTTGTGAGTTCGATCCCCAGTATCAAAAAAAAATTTTTAAAATGGATTTTGGTTGTAACTCTTTGTATACATATCTCAAATCATTTTGCCTGTATACCGTTAGACCACACAGGCGAATTTCTTGGAAATTTTTAAGATTTTTGTCAAATGAACTATCCTTAAATAACCTTACTGTGTGTCTATGGCTATTCATTGAATTTCTTTGGTATACCTTTGCAATATACCAAATACAATTTTAATTTTAGAAAGTAATTTGAGTTAAGGGATTGGTATATAGATTTTGGTATTTTTATTGCTAATTAAATGGTAATTCGTGTTTTCATTACTCCAGGTAATGGGTCAAAATCAGTGTTACTTTAGTAAAACTGATCTGCACTGAGTGTTTCTATAATGTAAGTGTCATATGCAATGAGGTATGTGGGTGACCGCACATTTCAGTCTTGGTTCAGTTATCAGATAGCAAAAAAAAAAAATTTTTTTTTTAATGGATTTTGGTTGAAATTCTTTGTATACATATTTCAAATCATTTTGCCTGCATACCATTAGACACACAGGCGAATTTCTTGGAAATTTTTCCAAGAAAATTTTCTGTTTCCTTGCACAGTCTTGGAAATTTTTCCAAGAAATTTTTGTTTCCTTGTACAGTTTTGATTTAGATTACATATATATATACATAAATACATATAAATATATATAACTTACCAATAGTTTTAGCTACTGTATACTAGTATAATGTAGTTACATACATGAAGCCATTGACTACTTAATACACTTATTTATTTTTCACCATTGCTCATTTTGGCAAAGTGTTCTCAATTGAACGTGCTTTTACAAAGTTCATTATGGGACAACTGGTGGTGTTTTAAATTATAATTGTTGTTTGCTTTTCTTAATGTTTTGATTACAGTTATGTCTGTTTTAAGTGGAATGTCCTCAGTTCTGTTTCCCCCAAACCATAGTGTTTAGCTATTCAGCAGAATTTGTAACTTAAATCATTATGTATTTATTGTGTTACTTCCCAGTGGTCTATATTACTATGTAAAGAACATACAAACCTTGATTTCCGTAATGCAACCAGTATTCATTGCATGGCTATAGGAATAAATGACCTTCAGTGGTGTTTACATAGTAACTTACTGTTCGTCTTCTGCTGTGGAATGCTTCTGAAAACTGAGCAGTATGCCAACCTACAAGAGTTAACAGTTGTAGGGTTTTCAGATTTAGCGTGATTGGTAGGGAGTTGGTACCTATAAGAGTCCTATTCGAATGCATCCTTATTTCTGAAAATCCAGCAGACAAACAGAACCATAGAATTCCTTAGTGAGTGTGAAAATTGAGTATGTTAATTCTTCATATATCTTAAGGGATAGAAATAAAATGTGACATTTAGTATTAAATTTAATCAACATTTTAGCTATTATATTTAGCATATGAAGTGCTGTGGTGGAAATTTATGAATTAAAGCCACAGACAGATCTTACCACTCAGAAGTTACTTACCTCATTTTTGATATGTATGGCCAAATTAATTAGCTAAAAACTATATATTGGATCATTCAGATTCTTTTGATAAGGTAATTGATAATTTTTAATCTCTGTAATTTAAGATATTTCAGTGTTACATTTGCTGGCTATTTTGTTTGTTTGTTCGAGTCAGGGTCTCTCTTTGGAACTCACACTGGCTTTGAACTCACAGCAATCCTCCTGCTTCAGCCTCCCGAGTGATGGGATTCCAGATGTGTGCCACCATGCCTGGCTTCTTAGACTAGTTATAAAATAGTTGTATTGTGAAGATGAGGGCAAAACTTTGTGTAAATATTCCTGTGAATCAAGTTTGGTATGCCTGTTGCTACAAGCATACAGCGAAATCAGTTGTTTAGAAAGATTTCAGTGGAGAAACTGAAATGGCAATTAAGGAGAATTTTTTTCATGAGTATGGATTTTCATGATTGTCATTTCATATATGTCTAGTAAAATTACTGCAAAATAACCATTATTTAATGATATCTTTCAAAGTACAGGACAATTTCCAGGGGTTGTCTGAATAATTTGGAAAGCTTTGTTACCAGATCAAGTGAAAAAAAAAAAAGCCAATAAACAAACACAACTCAGTTGTGGAAAACTCTTAATATTTTAGTCCTGTGAAATGGTTCTTGGAATTACTTCACTATGTACTGATTTTTAAGGTCATTTTTTATGAAGTAATTTTACTGTGATTGTTCATAGGTGCCTTTCCTGTTAATGTCTTCAACATTGCAGTTTTTGAGTCATGTTGTATAGTTTTTCAGAGCATATCTTCTCACTCATTTAAGATTTGGGCAATTAAAAGCACTTTTTCAGTCTATATGATTTTTTTGTATTAATCCATAAATACTTAGCTTTTATAACTTCAAGATTCTTTGGGTTTCCAGTTTGTTTTCATGCAAGTATCCTTGATCTCCACAATGAAGTAATTTACTAGGTAATGTTTAAAGTAATCTTTAAAAAGCTTATTATCAGTGACACCCAGCACTTAGAATTGATGACTATTTAAAAAAATTAGAATTGATGACTATAACTCCAAGAATAAGTTTTTAATCTTAATTACATTTCTTTAAAAATTTTTGATGATGAGTGAGTAATTTTGCATCTATACATAAATGTAATTTTTAGGAACCAATTTCTATTCCTCATTGTTTACTATGCCAAGAATATTATTCTCTGTTGGATTTCACCCAACCTTTGGAAGTCTTCTTTCAACAACTGTTTACTACATACCTGACATGAGCTGGTGTTGCACAAGTGATGAGAACATAGTAATCCCTGCCTTTCTTGGGCATTGTAAAGACTTCGCTTTGTCTTTTCATTGTGAAATGAGAGCCATCAGATAGTGATAAGATCCGATTTATGTGGCAAGGAATTGGAATGTTTAACATATCTGACTTACTTGAGTTTGAGCTTTAGGCATTTAAATGTACTGTATCTGTTAGCCTGTGTGTGCGCACACAGGTGTGTGATGTGTGTACACAACCAGTTGGCTGATAGCAGTCTGTTGGAAATCCCCTGCTCTTGCTGCCCTTCTTACAGTGTTACATGTATATTGCAGTCAGTGGGGAAAATGAAGATAGCAAAGACAAAATCTATTGTCTTGTGAGAAAAATGAGAAGGGAGAGTTTTGTTTTGTTGGAGGTGGGGGAAAGACTGGAGAAAAATACCAGTTTAGGTTTAATTGAGGGGCTTATTCACAACCAGGAGGAGGTTCTGGCAGTTTAGGTAATATAGACCTGAAATTCAGCTGAGAAGTCATTGGTGAAGGGGGTCATAGTTAAAACTTGTGTTTATGGATAAAATTACCTGGGTATGTAACTTAACAACTAAGCAGAAAGACTTGAGATGATACAGAGGGCAGGGTATGCATATGTGTGTATAAGCACGCTGACTGAAACAGGTTTATGATGGTGTGTATATTCAGGGACTGGCCAGAGAGAACTCTTGAGTAATGGATACAGTGGACTCTGATCAGGGCAGGAAAGAACTGATCCAAAACAGGGCATACATGAATGCAAAAGTTAAGGTTCTTGGAAAGCAGCGAAGTTCAAATTTAATAGAGAATAACAAAAGTGGTAAAATGAAAGAGACAAGATCATTATGACATAAAACTACATAGTTAGAAAATGATGGAAAAATGTTCACAGGGAATGCTGAGAATGAGCATATTTAACTGTGTAATGTGTAAGATCCTTTCCATCTTTAAAAGTTTAGGATTCTTAGAATGGGCATTTATGTTTTTTTCTTTGTTGCGTTTAAAAGAATTAATGATGCTAGTATTTCTTTTTAATTGCTTGTTAAAACCTCTTCCTCAAATTTGAGTTATTGTATAATAATGCAAATACTGATAATTATTTTCCCTTTTGTTTTTTACTTGCTTTTTATTGTGATAAGATATAGAATATAAAGCTTAATATTTTAATCATTTTAATAGTATAATATATATACAATTCCTTCCTTCATCCTTTTCTCTTCCTGTCTCTCTTCCCCTCTCTCCCTTTCCCTCCTTCTCTCTTCCTTCTCCCTTTCCCTCCTCTTCCCCCTCTCCTTTCCTTTCTTCCCTCTCTCCCCCTTTTTCTCCTCCCTCTTACTGCTTTCCCATCTCTCCTCCCTTTCTTCCCTTCTCTCCCCCTCCCCTCCCTCTCTCCCTACACCTTTCTCTCCTAATCTGTAAAAAGGAGTGTAAAAAGGAGATAAAAACCTCACAGAGTCCTATTTGGTACATTGCTCGAGGTCCATCCATTTTCCTAAAAATGACTTGTCTTTCTTTATGGCAGAGTAGTACTTCATTGTATATAAGTACCACATTTTCTTTATTCTCTCATCTGCTAATACAAACCATTTCCAACATTTAGCTATTAGGAGTTTTGCTGCTATAAACAGGGGTATGAATGTGTCACTGCTTGTTTAGGTTAATTACTAAGTATGTAATTTCTCTTGATACCATTGTAACTGGTGTTGTTTTCGTGATTTCTTTCTTGGGGTTCAGTATTGCTGTACAGGAAGGTTATTAATTTTTGTGTGTTGACTTTCTAAATTGCTACACTACTGAATTTGGTTATTAATTCTAGGCATCTTTTGGTAGAATTTTTTGGGTCTTTGTGTACAGGATTGTGTCATCTGCAAATCATGGCTTCCCTTACTGTTACATATTCCTTTTATTTCTTTGCTTCATTGCTGTGGCTAGTGTTTTGAGTATTTTATTTTATTTTTGAGTGCTATATTTTAAAAAAGTGGTTTTAGTGACATCCTTGACTTTTTCCTGAATTTAGAGGGAAAGTTTTCAGCTTCTCCATTTAATGTGTTGGCATTAGGATTATCATAAATGGCTTCTAGAGGTTGAGGTAAGGTCCTTCTGTATTATTTTCTTTAGGGTTTTATGAATAGATATTGAATTTTATCAAAGACTTTGTTTCTTTTTGTTAGTTTTTACTTTGGTTTTTTGCATCTTTTAAGATGATCACGATCATGATTTTTGTCATTGTTTCTGTTAATGTCATATATTCATTAATTATTTTTTTAAAATTTTATTTAAAGAGAAAACAAAACAAAACAAAAAAGGGTAGCAAGAATACAGAATTCCAAGGAAAAAAAGAAAAGAACAAAAAACACTAAGAAATTATTACTTGATAACTTACATACTGTCATCTTGGAAATAGTTGTTCAAGTTAAAAATTTAAAACATACAAAGTAGACATTCAAACAATGAGACTGTTAACAGTTCTGCTCCATGATCTAACAAAAACAGTAATATGGTCATTCATCTTACACACTTAAACATACATGCAGTTATATCCTTTAGAGCACTTTCTTTTCCTCTCTTTTTTACAGCAGCAATTACACACTTTGGGTTTTACTACTCCTACATTTCTTACTACTTTTTACACTAGAGACACAATGCGATATTTATAAATATGTTTCTTATTTATTTATTTCACTAATGAGGATAGTCTCAAGTTGTCTCCATTTACGTATGAAGACCTCAAGATCATCCTTCTTCATAGCTGTGTAATACTCCATTGTATAAAAATACCACATCTTTTTCATCCACTCTGTGGTTTATGGTCATCTTGGTGGTTTCCAAGATTTAGCTATTACAAGTTGTGCTGCTATGAACATGGGTACACATATATCACTGTGATATGATCTTTTCAGTTTTTCAGGGAAAATACCGAGGAGGGAAATAGTGGGGTTGAATGGAGCTTCCAGTCCTAGTCTTCTGAGAATTCTCCATACTGATTTCCATAGTGGTTGCACCAGTCTACACTTCCACCAACAGTGGAGCAGTGTTCTTTTTTCCCCACAACCTCGCCAACATTTGTTATCAGTTGATTTCTTGATGGCAGCTATTCTTTCTGGAGTGAGATGAAATCTCAATGTTGTTTTAATTTGCATTTCTCGAATGACCAGTGATGGTGAACATTTCTTCATGTATTTGTTTGCTATTGTATATCTTCATCTGAGAAATTGTGTTCATCTCAGATGCCCATTTTTGGAGGGGATCTTTGAATCTAGGGGCGACTTGATGTGTTTCAATTCTTTATATGTTCATGATACAAGTCCTTTAAGGGGTTGCTGGCTAAAATTCTTTCCCATTCTGTAGATTTTCTTTTCACTCTGTTGGTGATCTCTTTTGAAGTGCAGAAACTTTTCAATAATATGAGATCCCAGTTGCTGCTTCTCTGAAGCGTTTCCCATGCAGTTTGTGTTTTGTTCATGAACTCTCTGCCTACCCCTATGTCTCCAAGACTCCTACCTACCTTATCTTCCAGTAGATATAGTGTTTCTGTTTTAATGTTTAGGTCTTTGATCCACTTAGATTTTAGTTTTGTGCATGGTGATAGGCATGTATGTAATTTCAGTCTTCTGTATATTCATTAATTTATATTTGTTGAAGTATTCTTGCATCCCTGGGACGAAGCATGCTGGATCATGATGTATGGTATTTTTGATGACTTGTTGCATTCGTTTGTGAGTATCTTGTTGAGGATTTTTACATCAGTGCTTATTACAGAAATTGGTCTGTACTTCTCTTTTGGCATTATTGGCCTCCATGTTTGTTTCTAGGATAGCTTTGAAAATTTTGGTTGATGCTGGTTTTTTTAGTCATGAATTTCTTAAGTTAGACTTTGTCACGTTAGGGCTTTATTTTTTCATTGAATTTGAAGATACTTTTGCAAGATATATCAATCAAGGTGGAAGTTCTTTTAGGGCTTGAAATGCTTCAGATTTGCCTCGTCTTTAAGGTTTTATGTTGAGTCTGTTGTAATTTTTAAGGGTTTTCTCTTATATGTTATTCATTGCTTTCTCTTACAGCTTTTGTTACACTTCTAGGATTTTGATGTATTATGAGAGGTTCTTTTCTGATATTGGCTATTTATTTTCTGATACTGGCTCACTTGTGTCTGTTAAATTTATTCCTGAGAGTTGGAAAGTTTTCTGTTATTTCTGTAAACACGTGTTTTTTTTTAATGCCAAATGTGCTGTGTTTTGATTTTTCACTAATTCTGATTAATGTTAGATTTGTCTGTTTTGTGTCATTGAGCAGCTGTGGGATTCACTTTTACTTATGGTCATTTTTTGCTGTCCATATTCTCAACAGAATTGTGACTCTCATGGATTTCTATTTGGGATTCTTTCATAGACTAATAATTGCTTAAATTGGTCATTCATGTACCAGTAGTACCTCATTTCACAAACAATTCTTTCCACATTTCTTATTGCAAAGTGACTTGGTCAAGAACCAAATCAGATCTCCCCAGAAGGTCAACACTGAACCTAACTATTGAATTTGATTTGATTCTCCAATGTTTTGCAACCAGAGTCATGGAAAGAATTAAGTTCATAAACCAACATACCACTGTCGTGTATTTTGTAGTTTTAGCTCAGCTAACTTTTTATTAGTATAGTCTGCAGACTTGCTGATCATTTTAAGCCTGTTATCTGTTATATCTTGTTTGAGCTCATCGAGCACCCTAGTGATTTTTTTTTTTTTTTTTTTTTGGTACTGGGGATCGAACTCACGACCTTACACTTGCCAGACAGGCGCTTAAGCCACTGAGCTAAATCCCCGGCCCGTGATTTGTTTTTTTAATCTTTATTGTATTTTGAATAATTCAGCTGAGTTGTGTGTCTTTAATTTCTTTCATGTCAATCCCTCATGAGTCAAATTTGGGGGAAGTAGGAGTTTTTGGAGGCATGTGGTTGCTTTATCTTTTCTCTCTGTGTGTATTGAACTAATAGGTTGATCATAGTTGAAAGGTTGTGTATTGCTTTCAGTGGTGCACGGCTAACAACAGGCCTTTTCTTCTGTTCCAAAGTCCAACCACTTTTGTTAATTTGGGAGGGGAGTATACCCTCCCAAATGGTACACAGGGGGCTGTGTACCAGTTTTATGGGAGTTGACTCTAGTACTGTTGATGACACAAAGCCAATCTAGATGCTGGCCTCTAGAGAGATTCAAGCTAGTTTACTTGCTTGTTTGCTCACTGGCTTTGTGTCTCTCCCTCTCTCCCTCCACGCACTTTGATTTGTTTTTCTGTTCTTTTGGGTTTTTGTTTTTGTTTTGAGATAGGTTCTCACCATATATACAGTTCAGACCATGTAACTTAGGCTGGTGTTGAATTTATAGTGAGCCTCTTTCTTCAGCCTCCCAAGGGAGGGATTACAAGTGTGTGCCACCATGCCCAGCTCTAGAGAAAACTAATTAATAGCAATAGCTATGCCACATTGCCAGTAGGAACACTACTGGCAAAAGTTACCAGCTAAACTGGTATTGCTACACCATAAGAACCAATAATGTGCCCCCCTTAATCATAGAAAAGAGATCTATAATTATAGTATAAATAATAAGACAAGCCAAATATTGACATATAACAAATGTCTGCTAAATGTAACAGTGACACCTCCACTAATAATAGAAAATAATTCAACGGTCATAGCATAGCGTTAACTGGCTAAAGATTATTAAAACTTAATGGTTATACAAGCAAAGAAGGGAGTTGGGATTGGGAGAATGAAAAAACTAATTTGAAAAATTAATTAATGGAGGATGACAAGGAGAAAAAAGTGAGATAAAGAATCTTACACAATTAAGTAAACAGAAAAGAAACAAAAGAAAAAGATACAACCAAGAACAAATTGAAAAGGGAAAAAAGTTAAAAGAAAAAAAGGAAGGAAAAAAAAAAAAACCCAAGTTGCAAAATAACAAGAAAATAAATGAGTCCAGAAAAGTTTTTCTTTGTATTTTTGAATGAGTAGTTTCTTTCTAGGGATCTGCGTGCAGTCTTAGAAAGCAGTAAGCCCTGGTATCTAAGTCTCTGCCTAGCTTTGTGGCCTGTAGGTTTGTGAGGTGCACTCCTTCCAGAGGCCTCTGTTTTCCAAGTGGAAGTCTGTCTTTGATTGTTTGGTAAATGAGGAAAGTAATCATACCCCTGGTCTCTGTGCTGGGTGTTGACAGCAGGGTGCAGATTCAAGCAGGTGATTCTTTAATGCCTGCAGTTTTTGGTTATGTCTGGCTTTTTATTGCAGAAAGCAGGGCCTCTATCCTTCCAGGCCTGAGGTTAAAACTCTCAGGGTGTCTCTACCTACCTTGCACCCTCTCCAGCTGTGTCTCACCCAGTCGCTGCAAGGGTAACAGTGGAAACCCTGAAGTGCAGCTGTTCTGTAGTTCTGCAACTGGGTTTTAAAAAAATTAATGCCTTCCCCAGATGGCTCCTGATTAAACCCTCTCAAATGTGGCAGGTGTGCTGCACTGGATTCTAGCTGCCATTTGGAGGGAGTAACTTTCAGAGTAAAACTCTATACTGTGTTTGCAGTTTGCAATGTATTTATTTGGTCTTTTCTTGGGGTTGTCACCCCTTCTCTCTGGGCATTGGCCTTATCCAAGAGCAGGTGAGTCAATGCCTCTGCTGCTCTGTTTTGAGTGGAAACAAAACACAGGGGAGGCTCAGAATTGCTGGAGGACATGGCCAACATGTGGAATTCATGGGTGCTGAGTTGGTGGGGGCAGATGCAATGTTAATGAGATCTGGAGTTCTGGATTTTATTTTTATACCATCAGTATTTTCAAAATCCATCAGTATTTTCTTTCCAATTTTCTAGGCTTTATGACTTTCCCGAAAGCCTTCTTAACTACAGTGTTATAGGAGTGTCATCTCTCCTATTCTCTCCTACTTTGTTTTATTATGTGTTTTGAGATTTTAATTTGTCTGGGTTTTTTAATACTTTGCAATAAGGCCCTAATACCTAATTAATTACTTTTCTGCCTTCATAGCCATTATCACAGAATAACTCATTGAGTGCACATCTTCACTGCCATTATTTTGAGATAACACCTTTGCCATATTTTTAAAATCCTAAATATATTCTGGAGGCAATACCCTACTATTTTGATTGTTGTCGTTTTTTATCTGACATCTGGTAGAAAACCTTCCCCATTGTCTTTTTAAAAAATTTGGCACTTCTAGTGTATTTTTTTCTTCAAGACGAACTTTCAAGTTAACATGTCAACTTTTACTCAAAATGCTTTTGGAATTTTGATTGGAAATACATTAAATTTAAGATTAATTTTAGCTTTTCCATCGAGGAACACAGTATGCCTCTCCAGTTCTTCAGGTGTTCTTTTATGACCTTGAGAATTTGTTTTGTTTTTCAGGCTTTATTGCATTGGTTTGTTTTTCTTACTTTGAATATTTTTATGGTTGTGGATATTTTATTTAATCCTGTACTTTTGTTGAGACAAGCTGTATTCTTTTTCACCTCTAACATTTTACTGGCATGAATTAATACTTACCAATCATGGTCATGATTTATTTTATCCTAAGATTTAGATAGTGAGATTTAGATAGTGCCCTTTGCCAGGAACTGTGCCTCTCAGTAGTGGTTTTTATGATAACTGATGAATAATAATACCAGCAATAGGCTAATAATTAAATCGCAGTCTATTGCTGAATATTTTTTTAAATAGTTAACAGAGTTTTATTAAAGATAGGAAAAGAAACAGGCTCTGCAGAGTAAGTTTGGACCAGATAGAAAAAGAAGTACTCCCTACAGTGCGAGGGTGGTGCCCTGTGCAAGAGAGAACCTAGTGGCAGAATTCTACTTTTGAAACTGTTTTGGGAGAATTTTTGAAATATTCTATAGCTTTAATTCTGTTAACAAAAAATATACTTGTAAACTCTAGATGTAAGAAGTCTATAGACTTGTCTTATTTTATAACATTTATAATTATCTCCTTTATGAAGTTTTTCGTTTATAATTTTTTATATTGGGTTATATGAATTTCATGCTGAGTTGTGGACAGATAAAGACTTTGAAACATAAGAATCGTCATCAGGTTTTGTATAAGCTCTGTGAAACAGATATGTTAATTGTATTGTTGATTCTTAGTACGTCCTAGACCAAAGTAGGCATTTAGCTAATATTTATTAGATGGATAGACAGGTATGAATGAAAAAGGCAGAAATCATTGTTTTTTGGTTTTTTTTTTTTTTTTTTTTTTTTTGTAACTATAGGTTTTGGTTTTCTGTTTTCGAGACAGGATTTTGTTACGTAGTTTGGACTTCCTGGATCTTACAGTGATTCTCTCACCGCAGCCTCCTGAGTCTTGAGATTATAAATATGTACTACCACTCCCAGCTTTGTAAATATACTTTTTAAAAAATTTTATTTGAAAAGAAGATAAACGAAATAGAAAAAACGGTAGCAGCAATACAAAATTCCAAAGGAAAAAAAGAAAAGAACAAAAAAAAAATAAGAAATCATTACTTGATAACTTACATACTGTCATCTTGGAAATAGTTGTTCAAGTTACAAAGTTAAAACATACAAAGTAGACATTCAAACAATGAGACTGTTAACAGTTCTGCTCCATGATCTAACAAAAACAGTAATATGGTCATTCATCTTACACACTTGAACATACATGCAGTTATATCCTTTAGAGCACCCTCTTTTCCTCTCTTTTTTACAGTAACAATTACACATTTTGGGTTTTATTACTCCTACAGTTCTTATTACTTTTTACACTAGAGACACAATGCGATATTTATAAATATGATTCTTATTTATTTCACTAACGAAGGTAGTCTCAAGTTGTCTCCATTTACCTATGAAGGCCTCAAGATTATCCTTCTTCATAGCTGAGTAATAATCCATTGTATTAAAATACCACATCTTTTTCATCCACTCTGCAGTTGATGGGCATCTTGGTTGTTTCCAAGATTTAGCTATTACAAATTGTGCTGCTATGAACATGGGTGCACACATATCACTGTGATACGATCTTTTCAGTTTTTCTGGAAAAATAGCCAGGAGAGGAATAGCTGGGTTGAATGGAGCTTCCAGTCCTAGTCTTCTGAGAATTCTCCATACTGATTTCCATAGTGGTTGCAGTGGAGCAGTGTTCTTTTTTCCCACAGCCTCACCAACATTTGTTAACAGTTGATTTCTTGATGGCAGCTATTCTTTGCGGAATGAGATGATATCTCAATGTTGTTTTAATTTGCATTTCTCAAATGGCCAGTGACGGTGAACATTTCTTCATGTATTTATTTGCCATTTGTATATCTTCCTCTGAGAACTGAGTGTTCATCTCAGATGCCCATTTTTGGAGAGGGTCTTTGAATTTGAGGGGCTTGACGTTTTTCAATTCTTTATATGTTCTTGATATAAGTCCTTTGTCTGAGGGGTTGCTGGCTAAAATTCTTTTCCATTCTGTGGGTTTTCTTTTCACGCTGCTGGTAATTTCTTTTGAAGTGCAGAAACTTTTCAATAATACGAGATCCCAGTTGTTGATTCTCTGAAGCATTTCCCATGCAATTTGCATTTTGTTCATGAATTCTCTGCCTACCCCTATGTCTCCAAGACTTCTACCTACCCTATCTTCCAGTAGATTTAGTGTTTCTGTTTTAATGTTTAGGTCTTTGATCCACTTAGACTTTAGTTTTGTGCATGGTGATAAGCATGGATCTAGTTTCAATCTTCTGTATGTGGAGAGCCAATTTTTCCAACACCATTTATTAAAGAGGCTATCCTTCTTCCAGTGAACATGTTTAGCCCCTTTGTCAAATATCAGGTGGCTTAGTGTCTTTATACTTATACTTGCATCTTCTGATCTATTCCATTGGACCTCAGGTCTATTTCTTTGCCAGTATCATGCTGATTTTATCACTGTGGCTTAGTAGTACAGTTTCAAGTCAGGAATTGAGATGCCTCCTGCCTTGTCTTTATTGCCCAGATTGTCTTTGCTATTCTAGATTTCTTCTGTTTCCAAATGAATTTTAGGAGTGTTTTCTCTAGATCTGTGAGGTATGTCGATGATATTTTGATTGGGATTGCATTAAATCTGTATAACAGTTTTGGGAATATGGACATTTTCACAATGTTGGTTCTTCCTAGCCAACAGCAAGGAATATCCTTCTATTTTCTAATATCCTCTTCAATCTCGTTTTTTAGTGCAGTGTAATTTTCAGCATATAGGACTTTTACATTCTTAGGTTGATTCCTAAGTATTTCATTTTTTTAGATGTTTTTGTGAAGGGCGATATTTCTATAGTTTCTGTCTTGGTTATTTTCTTACTTGTATACAGGAATGCTATTGATTTTTGCACGTGGACTTTGTCGCCAGATACACTGCTGAATTTGTTTATTACCTCTAGCAGTCTTTTAATGGAGTTTTTTGTGTCTTCTATATAGAGTATCATGTTATCTGCAAATAGTGATAATTTAACTTCTTCCTTTCCTATCTTTATTCCTTTTATTTCTTTCTCTTGTCTGATTGCCCCGACTAGTGTTTCCAGAACAACATTGAAAAGAGTGGTGATAGTGGACATCCTTGTCTTGTTCCGGATTTTAAAGTGAAAGCTTTTAGTTTTTGTCCATTTAGTATAATATTGGCTGTTGGTTAATCATAGATGGCCTTTATAAGGTTGAGGGTAGACACCATGTATTCTGAGTTTCTGAAGGCTTTTTATCATGAGCATGTGTTGGACTTATCAAAAGATTTTCTGCATCTATTGAGATGACCATGTGGTTTTTGGTTTTGGCTCTGTTGATATGGTGTATCACATTTATTGATTTGCGTATGTTAAACCATCCCTGCATTCCTGGAATGAACCCCACTTGGTCATGATGCATAATCTTCCTGATGATTTGCAGCATTCTATTTGCCAGTATTTTATTGAGAATCTTTGCATCAGTGTTCATTAGTGAGATTGGCCTATAGTTCTTCTTTTTGGTTGGGTCTTTTTATGGTTTTGGTATGAGAGTTATGCTTACCTCCAGGAATGATTTAGGGAGGACTGCTTTCTTTTCAACTTCATTGAAGAGTTTAAGGAGTATTGGCATGAAATCTCCTCTAAATTTCTTGTAGAATTCAGCTGTGAATCCATCAGGACTTGGACTTTTCTTTGTTGGTAAGTTTTTTACTATGTTTTCAATTTCAGTAGCTGATACTGGATTATTCAGAATTGCCATATATTCTTGTTTGAGTTTTGGTAGTTCATAATATTTCTAGAAATCTGTCCATTTCCTCTGTGTTTTCCTTTTTATGTATAGATTCTTTAAGTAGGTGTTCATGATCTTTTGAATTTCCATGGGATCTGTAATAATTTCCCCGTTTTTAGTCCTTATTGTGTGAATTTGGGTTTTTTCTTTCTTTTTTTTTTTTGATAAGGTTAGCTAGAAGTTTGTCAATTTTGTTTATTCTCTCCAAAAACCCAGCTTTTTGATTCATTAATTCTTTGTATTCCTTTTTTAGTTTCGATTGCATTGATTTCTGTTCTAATCTTTACTATTTCCTCTCTTCTATGAGCTTTGGGTTTAACTTGCTCTTCTTTTTCTAGTAGCTTGAGATGAAACATTAGGCTGTTTATGTGTGCTCGTTCTATTTTCTTGATATGACTATTTCTTGCTATATATTTCCGTCTTAAGACCGGTTTCATTGCATCCCACAGATTACAATAGGTTGTTTCCACATTTTCATTGAATTGTAGGTATTGCTTTATTTCTTCCTTAATTTCATCGGTAGCCCACTGGTTGTTGTTTAATTTCCATGTATGCATGCAGGTTTTACAATTTCTTTTGCCATTAATTTCCAATTTCAGCGCACTATGGTCAGATAGTATGCATGGGATAATTTCAATACCTTTGCATTTACTTAAGAATATTTTATGGGATCATCTATGGTCTATTTTGGAGAATGTCCTGTGTGGAGCTGAGAAGAATGTGTATTCTTTGTGGTTGAGTGGAACACTGTAAACATCTACTAAGTACAGTTGCTCGCAGGTATGATTCAGTTCTATTATTTCTTGCCTGACTTTTTGTCTAGTTGATCTATCTCTTTGTGACAATGGGCTGTTAAATCCCCCTGTAATTATTGTATTCTTGTGTAGTTGGTTTTTCGTGTCCTTTAGTATCTGTCTTATATAGTTGGGTGCTCCTGTGCATATATATTTATAATTGTTAGTTCTTTCTCTTGAATTGTTCCACTTAAAGTATGTAGTGACCTTCTGTGTCTCTTTAGATTTGAAGTTGACATTGTCTGCAAATAGAATAGTTACCCCTGCTTTTTTTCTGGCTTCCTGTTGCATCGAATACTGTTTTCTATCCTTTGAATTTTAATCTATGAGTTTCCTTTTGGGTCAGGTGTGTTTCTTATATACAACATATTGTGGGATCCTGTTTCTTTCTTTTTTTTTTGGATCCTGTTTCTTGATCCATTCTGTCAACCTATTTCTTTTGATAGTTGAATTGAGGCCATTTACATTTATGGATATCACTGATACGTACTGGCTCAACTTTGCCACGTTATGTTCCAATTGTTTGCTTTCTGCTTTTCCCCCTTATGTAATTGCTTGTGCTTCCTGGTGGTTTCTTTCTGTTGTTCTGGGGATTGTGGTCATTTTTATCTCTGTCTAGTATGTCTTTCAATACTCTTTCTAGGGTTGGTTTGGTGGATGTGAGTTTCTTCGGTTGTTCTTTGTCATGGAAATATCTTGTTTCTCCACTAAATTTGAATGAAATTTTGCTGGGTACATCAGTCTGGGTTGAAAGTTGTTTTCTTTTAGGGCTTGAAATAGCTCATTCCAATCGTGTCTTGACTTGAGGGTTTGGGCTGAAAAGTCTGCTGTGATTCTAATGGGCTTTCCTCTGTAGGTGACTTGTGTTTTTTCTCTTAACGGCTTTTAGTATTCAGCTTTTATGTTGTACGTCTGAGATCTTAATTATGTGTCTGGGTGTAGATTTATGTTGGTTGTGACTGTTCGACATTCTCTATGCCTCACTTATCTGCATATCAGATTTTTTCCCCATGTTTGAGAAATATTCTCCTATTACTTCTGTGAATATTCTAGTTATGTAATTTGTATTGACTCCAGCATCTTCACTAATGCCTATTAATCTTATATTGTTGCTCTTGGCATCATCTTGAAGCTTTTGGATTGTCATTTCATTCTGCTTTTTTTTTTTTTTTTTTTTTTTTGGTACCGGGGATCGAACCCACGACCTCGCACTTGCCAGGCAGACGCTTAGGCCACTTAGCTAAATCCCCAGCCTTTGCTTTGTTATTTTTAAATGTTCTATCCTTTCATAGTCAGCAATTGCAATCCTGTCCTCAAGGTCCGAAATCCTATTCTCAACTTCATTTAAAGGGTTTTATATGCTTTGGATGGAATTTTTTGTTTCTTGTATGTCTCTTTGAGTTTGTTTCATGAATTCTGCTTGTTTTCTATATTGTTCATTCAAGGTTTCAATCAGTTTCCCATGTTTCTGTACTTTTATCTCTATTTCTTCTTTAGGTGCACTCAGCAACTCCTTTACTAAGGTTGTTACTTCTATCTTTACCTGGGAGAGTACTTCTAATTTGATTTTCTCTATGGCCTCATGGAGTTGTTTTTTTTATTTCATTTGCTATATTTTCAGAGATTCCTGGTGTGTTACCTTTGGAGTCTTCTATTTCAATGTCTCCAGTACTTGCACCTGTTGGACTGGATGTTTAAGATTGCATTCTGCTTTTTTGTTTTGCCATTTTCCTCTTTCGAGTTAGTGTTTGATTCTTTAGACCCGTTAGTGTGAACTGTTGGTAGTGTGTATCTTGGTGTCCTACTATAAGGTTGGTGTTTGTCCAGTTACTGGGTCCCACAATGAATAGATGGGCCCATCACCTGACTTTCTACTGCAGGGCCTGTTGGGTGAGTCCTGTATTCTTCCTGGGCTGACAAGCTTAGTAGTATTGATGTAGGTCAGCTTTTAGTTCCTGCTAGTACTTTATCTTCAGGTTATTCCAAGTCATCAAATCTCCCTGTCTATAGTATTTGTGTTGGCTGAGGCCCTACTGTGTCCCTATACAGTATTGGTATACAGTATTGCTGTAAAATTCATGATACATGAATAGGATAGTTTCCAGAATAACAGAAACAGTAATCAAGTGACAGTAGGTGTTACGATTTGTGTCTGCATGTCTCCCCAAAGCCTCATGCAGTTGCGGGGCAGGCTTCTAGAATTTGTGATTGATTCATAGGCCAATGCTGGGATTATGGATGTGAGCATCACACCCTAGGAATATAAAGGACAGAAAAGAGTCTTCTCTCCTTGCTCTTCGATTTTTGCTGTTGCTTTTGCTGTCTTCCATTGCCCTACACTATTGCCATGAGCCACCCTGCTTTATATCCAGCAGATTATGGACTTAAATCTCCACCAACTGTGAGCTAAATAAACTTTGCCCTTTTTAATTTTGTGTATTGCGTATGTTGTCTCATCAGTGAGAGAAAAGTAACCAAGACACTAGGGGTGACATAGCAGAATGGAGGAGTGTTGACTGTATCAGGATATCCAAATTTGAGGATTTTCAGCATTCAGATTTTTCAAGTGTGTTTGTCACAGAGACAACCCTTTTTCCTGCTAAAACTTTCACATAACCTTACGGCGATGTGTTAAAGTAAATTCCTACTTGAATTGGTTTGTTTCTGGCATCTTAACGGTGCAAAACTAGCTTCTGTGCTGTGTGGTAGAGCCTAATATTTACGTGATTCTGGGTTCTGTCTTCAGTACCTACCCCCAAACAACTACTACCATAACAGAAAACCTCACACAAGCAATAATAAATAACAAAAACAACTTTCATGTGGTTTCTTTGTTGTCCTAAAACACTGTTTGCCTGATGGTTTAAATCCTTCATAGATTACAACATAAATTCTAAACTTCAAAGCCCAGTATAAGGAAGCCCTGTCTTCCCTAAGCATCATTTTACCTCCATCATTCAGAGCTGTTTCCATTCTTCTGCACAGTTGCTGCATTACTATCTCCTTAATACTTTTTTCACACTTATTGTTTAGTTGTTTGCACAGTCTTTCCTCATTATGTATTTATGGAAAGCATTGATCATAAAGTAGCTTTTGCATTTTTGTTGTACAGAGGCTGGATACGTAATTTGCTTTGCTGTAACATGTTACTGGTGGTTGATATTTGTTGAGTGGAGTTTGTATGTCTGATGTCCAGTTAGTTAGAATATCCTTAATTTTCTCTAGAGTTAGTCTTCAAAATGGAATGTTCTCTAGTGTGTCAGTGATAATATACTTGTTTTGAGGAGCAGTTAGTTTTAGATACAGTGTTAATGTTTACAGTTGGTACAGACTGTTTTTCATCTGCAAATTTCCATGCATTGTGTTGGAGGTCTTAGGACTACTGTAAACAAGTATATTCACCGCATTGTTTGTAGTTTACGTTTAGTTTGGAAAGAAAGTGAAAATTGATTTTGCTTTAAAATGTGTATATTATTACTAAGTAACAAATTTTTTTTGGTTGTTTTGTTTTTATACAAAAACAGCCTCTGTGGCCAGGCATGGAGGTTCCCACTGTAATGTCAGCAAGTTCTAGGCCAACCTGGACTACCTAATGAGACTCTGTTTCAAACAATAGTATAATCTGTATGGTGAAACATCACCTTTAGGATTTACAAGCAGAGTATTTAACTTGCGCCGAAATATAGGGAGCAGTACAGAAAGCTGTACGTATGTATCTTCAAGTTTTGAAGAATCATATTGTTATTCCTATAAACTGGCGTGTATGTGTTTAGAGATAAGGACTTTTTCCTACATAATAGAATAATGTCTGTATCTCATACCCAGCACATACTCATAGCTCTTCACTTGTCTCAAAGATGTTATTTTTTACAGTTGGTTTGTTTGGCTCAGGTAATTTCTACTATTTTGCTGTTATGTTTCTCGAATCTCTTTAATTTAGAAGAGTTTTTAATTTTATTCCAATTTGCCTTACTAAAAGAAATTGTCAGTTGTACTGTAAAATGGTCCACATTCTAGTTTTATCTGTTTGCTTCTGTTTAACTCAATAGTTTGCAGATTCCTTGATTTTTGTGGAGGAGGCAAAGAGGGGGACTTTTTTCATCTTTTTCTTTCATGAAGACGTTTGGCAGTGTCTGGAGATAATTGTTTGCCAGACAAGAGATAGGATTGCAATTGGCATCCAGAGAGTGAAGGTAAGCATGGTACTAAATATACCAAAAGTAGCATATAATAGCCTCCAAGTTGAAGGATTATGTGGTTAAAAAATGTCAATATTGCCTACGGTGCAAAACACTAGCTTGTATTGTTGCTATATACTGTACTACATTTTTGAAAACAGTGGTATTTCTAAAGGCTCTATTAGATTATTATCTGGGGGTCAGGAGTACTTTAGAGGGATGGTGCATGTTTGATGTTGCAAAAAGTCAGGAGTATATAGTATTTGGTTGTCTTATTTCTGTGGGTCTTGGGATGACCGCTTGGTTCCTCAATGTCAGAAGTAAACAGTTAGCTTGTTTAGATCAGTATGGAAGTTCAAACACTGAACTACTCCAGTGTTATTTTCTGACAGAACCAAATTAAACTACCACAGTTAATTGGATAACTGGGCTGTCTGTCTAGACTTTTAAAACCTGTCATTTAAAGAAGCATTATAGCTCTCTTTTCTCATCTGTAACAATGAAATGAACATATTTCTAAGGTTTCTATGACTTTTTTCCTCTTGTTTTGCACTTTGATGGTTCTTTATATTAGATGAGATTGTAATTGTGATACCGTTTCATAAAATACCCTACTGTTTAAAAAAACAACACATCCAAAATAACTTTAACTTAGTGTGCTTTAAATATTTGTAATTTTAATAGTTTTTTCCTTAGGCAATAAACTGAGACATCCTTTTGCTCTTTTTCTTTTCTTTCTTTTTTTTTTTTAACCTTGCTTCATCAAACTTATCTATGTGGCTTGGTGTTCTGGCACACACCTATGATCCTAGCACTTGGGGAGACTGAGGCAGGAGGATCTCTTAAGTATTGGAACCCAGCCTGAATGACATAGCAAGACCCTGTCTCAGAAGGCAAACAACAACAACAAAAACAACAACAACAACACAGACACACACACACACACAGGAAGGAAGAAAGGGAAGGAGGGAGAAAAGTTATTTCTGTATTTCATTTAAAGAAAATAGTAAAGGGCTCAGAAGTTGGAGAACTTGTGTACCATGGACAAGGCCCTTGTTTTGTCTCTTGCATTGCTAAAAAGAGAGAAAAACACTATTTACATTTCTTATTCGGATCATTTTCAACATTCATGATCTAGAATTTGTGATTCAAATTGAGGTTTTTTTTTTTAAATAAAAATTGTACAATAAAAATGGGTTAAGTATCAATGGGAAAATGTGTTTTAGTTTTAGTCTGAACCCTTTCTTGGTGACAGTATAGAGAGTTCTGTTCTCATAATTTAGTTTGGAATTGATAGGAGATTACTTTTTTTTTTTTTAGTAAGTTTATATCTTGTTAGTCTCTCGACTTATTCCCATTTATTTTCCAGTTGGAATAAAAGTATTGAATGATGTTGCCTTTTGGTGCTGGGTATCAAACCTGGGCCTTGTACATTTTAGCTGTGCACCTTGCCATTGAGTTACATCCCTGCTGCTCTAGTTGGAAGAGAAATGGCTGCTAAGATAGAAAGTTGTCTTCTGCACTCTCTCTGAAGCCATATAACTTTTTATCCTCTTACTGCCTTTTTCGCATTTTACCCTATACTATTGCTGCTCACTTGTACACTCTCTCATTAAAGAAACAAGTTTCTTTTCATAAGACTGTATCTCCCGTAATTTACTGCTTGTGTCTTTTAGAGGTCATGAATGTTTACAATAAATGTGTCTAATAAAGATAGCATTTGTGTCTCACTTGCTAATGTTAAGACTTTTCTGTATCCCCATTAGCTCTATAAAAGTATGCCATTAATTTTATTACAATTATTCCTCTGTTTCCAGATATACTAGAATCTTTTAGAATCTTAAAAGTGACGAATCACAGAATCATCTGGCAAATTTGAACTCCTTTACAGATTTTATTAAGTAGTTACTTGAGTCATGAAACTTATATATCAGTAAACCAAACCAAGTCCCTCTTTTCTTGGAACATAGAAGAATATTTATGGTAAATCTATGAGGGGGAAAAAGGCAGAATAAGTGTCTAGAGATGGGTAGGACTAGGTTAGGTCACACAGGAAGCAGTTGCAGCATTGATAGCTCCTAGGCCTTTGGATCCTAACTGTGTCCTTAAAATTAGCTCATTCTTCATTAATCTTAAACCAGCAGTAAGGAAGAAATAACATTTATTCCTATTTTCTTTCATTCTGATTACCCTACCCTCTCCATTTACATCTTTTTATATAGAATTGTCATATAAATTTAGTTTTCTTCAGTTATCAAGTTTTGCACGTACTCATAGATGAGGTACAGTGTGATATTTCAATACATGAACAATGTGTAGTGATCTAACCAGAAAAACTGGTACGTTCACCTCAAACATTTATCATTTTGTTGTGTTAAAGTATTTGAAGTCTTCCCTAGGTATTTTGAAGTATATGCTAAGTATCAGCTGTGTTGTCGTACTATTCTGTAGAACATTAGATGTTATTCATCCTAACTAGCTGCACTACTGTGCCTACCAGGCATCTTTTTTGGAGAGAAATTTAGTCTAAGAAAGCAAATATTTCTGCACTCAGTATTCCTTGAAACATAGTTTTCTTAGTAAATTTTCACAATGTAACATAGGGAGATTTATGTTAGAAAATTACTTTTAGTTGAAGTTTAATATCCTCTTATGACCTGACTTCTAACCTTCAGGCTGTTTCTGTAGTAAATCCTCTGTTTTATCACAAAGAAATCTAATCTTGCTACCAGTACCATATTCTATGTTCCTCTACTCATATAAATCAGTTATTTTGGTCAATATTCTTTCTGCTTGCATGGTCTACTTTAGTCAGATTTAGTCCTTTAATTTGGCAACTAACCTTACACAGTGCTGTTCTTTGAGACTCTTTGCCATCAGAGGCAAAGCATTTGAGGCCAACCTAGGTTAAATGAATTCAAGGACTCCCAGAACTGTATGTATAGCGAGCCCTGCTTTCAAAAAACAGATAACAAGGCAAAACAAAAGGTAGTATGTACAGCTTCATCTGTTCGTTGTGCTTGTGTTTATATTTCCTTTGTTCGCTTTGCCTTTTCTTCTCTCACTGGACTGAAATGATTATAGGTATTTAAACAAATGAAATTTAATTTGAAACAACTTGTTTTTAACTTTTTTTTGGTACCATGGATCGAACTCACAACCTTGTACTTGCCAGGCAGATGCTTTTGCCACTGAGCTAAATCCCCAGCCCTGAGACAACTTTTTGTTCAGAAAGACTCGTACTTTGGACTTGATTTCAAAATAGGAAGGTTTTTTTTTTTTTAAACTGTTATAATTTCAAATCATAACTTACTGTGACAAACCATGCTCAAAACCTGCTTTGGAACGTATACACTTTAATCTTCCTAAACTGTAACACTTACCTAGTTAGCCAATATAATTCTTACTTTATCATGCATTTGTTTCTGCCTTGAAAATTAACTTACATTTTTAAAAAGTTCTTGCATTTTTTTTATCTTCATTACATCTTAACAGGTGTTTTTGACTTACTAACCCTAATTTAAAATTTTCTGAATATCTTCGGTATACTTACAGACACAATTTTCTAAATTTTATGTCCGTTTGCATTTTGAAATACTAGAAATCTCATTTAGTATTAAATATGTGTTGCTTAAAAACAGCATGGTTGCCAGGCATGGTGGCACACACCTGTAATCCCAGCACTAGAGAGACTGGGATTGCTGGGAGTTCCAGGCCACCTGGACTACATAGTGCATTTGCGGCCAGCCTAAACTGCACAGAGACGTTGTCTCTAGAAAAACCAAAACAAAGTCAAACAAAACCAAACCAAAAAACAGCGTGGTTACTAGATAGGACTTTCAAAGATGAAACAATACAGGGTCCTGATGTTCTGATAGTGAGAAACTTGTTTTTGAAAGTGCTTTTCTTATTACTGAACTTCTTGATAGTAGATAAGTGCAGGATTTTTTTGTATTAGGTTTTGAAATACTTTTATTATATCTATTTTATTTATTATGATGTTAAAAGTACTTTAGGTTTGTAAAATATATTTCAGATCATGTTAATGGTGTTTTATGTAATAACTATCAACTTTGTATCAGAAAATAGGAAAGAGTATTTCTATCTCTTTGTAAGTAGGGCTGTGATAGGGAATGTCAGCTTTCTGTCACATCTCCGGAGTATATATTGTCTCTTCAAATGTCTTGATTTGAATTTGCTGTTGTGTATGGTCAGTGTTTTTCAACATACATTCTTAGTTCCTGAGACCATGTCAGGTATCTGGGAGGCGAAACTTACTTCCAAGTGTGTATCCTTTCAGCATTGCTGAGAATGATAAAAGAAATACACATAGGTTCTTACGCACGTCTAGAAATATGTAATATCTGGAGAATTACTAATACTTTTTTTTTGAGGTATAAGATAAATTAGCCCTGTTTTTCTCTCCATGAAATGCCACTTTTTACTGCAAAGTACAGCTAGCAAACTGTAGTTATCAAACTTAGGTATTTGGAAAACATTCACAAAAATGATTAACGTGAGCCTGTCTGCTTATTTAAGTTTTTTGATACAACGTCACTGTGTAGCTCAGGCTGGCTTTGAACTTGCAAGGATCTTCCTGCCTCACTGAGTCCCCACTTTAATTGAAAGTATTTGTTGCTGGTGATAAATTTAAACTTCAGGTCAGATATGGCAATGATTACCTGTAATCCCACCACTTGGGAGGCTGCAGCAGGCAGATGGATCGATGAGTTTAAGGCCAGCCTCAAATACATAGTGAAACCCTGTCTACAAAACAAAATAACAAATTTAAGGTTTCAGTTAATCAAAAATCTGAGCCAGATGGGGTTGGATTACATGCTTGTAATCTCAGCTATTCAGAACACTGATGAGGGAGGAAAGCAAGTTTGAAACTAGCCTGGTAATTTAGTGAGACCCTGTTTCAAAGTACCCCAGCTCTGGAAGGCTGAGGTAGAAGGATTACAAGTTTGCCTAGCATGGCCAACTTGGTGATTTTGCAAGGTCCTGCCTGAAATTTTAAACAGTTTAAAAAGGTCTGGGGATATACTCAGTTCAAAGACTCTGGATTCAATTCCCAGAATCTCAAAAATATAAAAAGACCAAGGATTTAGTCCATGTGTTACTTGTACAAGGCCCTGGGTTTAGTCCTTAGTACTACAGTTTTTGTTTGGTTTTGGTTTTGGCCTTGAACACACTGTGTAGTTCAGGCAGGCCTCAAACTCCCAGTGATCTTGCTGCTTCAGCCTCCCAGTTCAGCCTTTCTGGAATTACAGGTGTGCGGCCCTACGCTTGGCAATCACAAAAATTTCTAAAAAGCACAAATTAGAAGTGTGAAACTCTTACTTTCCTACACATGATAGCTGTGTGGTAAAGACATTTCCTGGGCTGAAATTGTATGTTAGTAGTACTGTGTTTGCATAGTATGTCCAAGGCCCTAGATTCAGTCACTGGCACTACCCCCCCCCCAAAAAAAAAATCAACAAAGCAGTTTCTGATGAAATCAGTGATGATGATCAGTGATGAAGTAGTGACTGTGGCTTTTTAATATTATTTCTAATAACATAAATTAGATATTATTTCCTGTGGCCCTATCTGGAGTCCTTAGTGCTGTGTTTCATAAGTGTATCACAGTGTCCCGACAGTAGGTGGTTTGAGTTGTTGATGTAAAGGCTGAAGAAGGGAGAGGCTGCTTAGGCTCATGCCAGTCAGGTTTCATAGCCCAACCATTACCTTCATAAACCCCTAGATGGTTAATAGCCACAATAAAATGAAAAGAATGTAGTTTTAATGTAAAAATTAGACTGTAGTTCAATAATAAATTCCTAAATCCTTCACGGATTCAGTATTCCTCTTTTAGTTAAAAGGTGAATTAGACATCCCATAGAATATATTTAGGGTTACCATTGTATTTATTCATGGATAATTATGTTTTGTTTGGTACCGGGGATTGAACTCACAACCTTGTGCTTGCCAGGCAGGTGCTTTGCTGCTGAGCTATCCCCAGCCCCTATTCACAGATAATTATGTTAAAACATTTTTCTCTCCCTGTCCTCTCTTTTGCTTCTGTCTCTTTTTCTTTTTGTTTGTTTCTTTTTTTTCCCTATTCATGTTCTAGGTGGAATCTTTCATTTTGGATCAGGATGATTTGGAAAATCCAATGCTGGAGACAGCTTCCAAGTTGCTCTTGTCAGGTACTGCTGATGGTGCAGACCTCAGGACGGTAGATCCAGAGACACAGGCCAGACTAGAGGCTTTGCTGGAAGCGGCAGGTATGTTTAATCTCTGTCTCAGAAGTCTGTCTTATTACTCACTACTGGTGTAGATCTTAAGAGGATAGTTCCAGAGACACAGTCCTGACTGGAAACCTTGCTAGAAGTGGTAGGTAGGTCTACGCTCTACAGAGTAACAATCTGTCTTATTCATAAAAACTGCAAGCTTCAAGATCACACAATGGTTGGGCATAGTGGCACACACCAGTGATCCCAGCACTCTGGAGGCTGAGGTAGGAGGATCACTGTGATTTCGAGGCCAACCTGGGCTACAAAGTGAGTTCAAGGCCACCCTGAACTGCGTAATGAAACCCTGTCTCCAAAAGACCAAATTATATAAGGAACCAGAATATCTGATGAACCCAGAATGTAAAGAGAAAAATAAAAGATAGTGATAGGAAGTAGGTAGGTAGATGTTTTTCAAATAGGAAAGGGGTCAAGAGATGGAGGAATGGGGGAGAGAGGGGATATTAAAAGAATGAATAAAGAATGGAGATGTGTCATGTACTTGTGCCAGCTCCTCCAAGGAATATAGTCACTATGTATTGCAAACATGTACTAATAAAAACAAAAACTGAAAAAAAGGGAAAAACTCTTGTTATAAATGTATGATCTTATGCAGTATAATACAGTTCATAAAGTTTAATCAGTTTATTAAGAATTACTGGGTGCATTTTATTAAAACATTTAAATTTTCATTTCGATAGTAAAATCTAAATGCTGAAGTTTACCTTATTTAAAAAGACAATTGAGCTGGGGACAAGCGGCACAGCACCTGCTTGGCAAGTGTGAGGTCATAAGTTTGATCCCTGGTACCAAAAAAAAGAGAGAGAGACAGATGATTTTTATTGTTATGTTCTAGAATGTACTTGTAAGATGGGCATGGTGGCGCTTCCCTGTAATCCCAGCACTTGGGAAGTTGAGGCAGGAGGGTTGCTGGGAATTTCAGCCTGGCCTGGGCTACAAGGTAAGTTCAAGGCCAGCCAGAACTACGTAGAGAAACCCTGTGTCCAAAAAAAAAAAAAGGTACTTGTAACTCCCAAATCAGTACTCATAGTCTGTTATGAACTAACAGAAGGCAGCAAAAAATTTAGAGTACCCTATGTGTGTGTAAGGTTTGCTGTTTTCTTGTTTCAGTTCTCATAAACACATGCCCTTTAACACTTTGTTCAGTGCCACATTGTTTTTTTATTTATGACTTTACTCTTAAAAATGGCCTGAACATAATGCTTTAGTGCTGTCCAATTTAGCAAGAGAACATTATGAGTCTTGCAGAGAAAATGAGTGTTAGGTAAGCTTCGATCATACTGCCATTGGCTCATGAGTTCAGTGTTATATTTATTTAATAAGATAGGTTGTAATGCAGCTACTTTGACCAGAGGCTTGCAGTGGCCTAAACCTATATTTCTCTTAGGAACAGTGGTTCAGTATTTTCTAAGTCAGAGTTTGCAGCAACTTCACAGAACATAACCTATCATGAGTAACAGTGATTTCCTAGGTACATTGCCCTCAAGTTTTTGGAATAGCCACTGTCTTGACACCTTGTGGAGTGCATCATCCATCCTGTTTTGTAAAGTTGATTGTATTGTCCCCATAGCAACAGCATTTTAATTAGGAATTTTGTATGCAGTCAGAGAGTTCGTGCCTTACATGTAATATGCTTTAAACATGAGGTGATGATAACTCTGAATCTCTACAATTGTTTTAAAAGGCAACAGATTTTCTGAAATCAAAATTAGACATAAATGTACTGTGAAGATGAATTGCTCATGGTTTAAGAACCATTATGTGAAAAAAAAAACAAAACCCCGATGTGCTGTGTTTTGTACATGCAGTGCATGTAAATAAATGTGTGTTATTATAGCATAAAAAGTACCATTGGTGTTTGGTAATCTTTTTAATAAATACCTTGTAACATAGCATAAAAATATTTTAGTTATTTGTGGATGAACTTGATTTCTGTTCTGAGTTAAATTTTGAAATGTATTATTAAAAGGATCTTGACCAAATACAAAAAAAATCTATAATAAGAGCAAAGGAAATTGTTCTCCTTGACTGTAGAAAACCAGTTATATTGAATAGTAGAGAAATTTGATATTGCAAGGGAGGTTTGTGAGAGAAATGGAAATTATAAAAATTACTTGAAAATATATTAAAAGAGGAACAGGAAATAGTGCTCCTGAAAAGGGAAAACTCAGGTTGAATATACTGTTCTGAAAATGCTTTAAAAAGACTATTGAGGAGTATTTCACATTTGAATGATCCTTACTTATCTAGAGTAGCTACCTGCCATTTCCTCCACTTCAAAAAAATTGTCTTAAAAAAAACAAAACAAAACAAAAAAAACTATCAAGCTGAAGGGAGGGGATTCTATGACCATAAGAAGCAGAATCATGTTCAGAAATGCTATGTGAAAATAAATTTCAGTTGAATACTTTTGCAGGTAAAGTGCCTTTCTATGTATAGGATGCTAACAGTTGCTTTATATTTCTTGTTTATCTAGTCTCCTTTTGTTTTTTGTAGATTAGCCAATAAACTAACCTCCCTTCTCATTTCTTCATCACTTTGGGTCTTTCACTTCTCTTCTTCTTTTATTTCTCCCCACTTTTTACTGAACATTTTATACAGAGATGTAAAGAGCATAATATAACAAACCTGCTGTATGTCTGTTACCTAGCATGACCTTCTGTCAAGATTGGGCAGACCTGCTTCATCTTTATTCATTCCTATCCTGCTGACATCCCCACTGGTGTGAATTTCAGTCTGATTAGGTATCATGTCATTACCTATATAAGTATTTCTTTGTCCCTCAGGAATTGTAAGCCATATGTACTATTGCAAATCCAAAGAAAAAAATAGTAAAAATTCTCCAACATTGCCAGAACCTGTTAGTATTCAGATGTTTCAAATTATTTCATGTTCTTTTCAGTTGATTTGTTTGAATCAACATTCAAACAAGGCTCATGTGTTTAAAAATGTTACTCTTTAACCATAATAATTTCTCCTTAAAAATGTATTTTAAAGAAAGTTATTTATCCCACTTTATAGAGTTTGCCATTGTATCTCTGTGTTGTATTTTCTTTTGCCTTTTTTCTTTTCTATTAGTATATGTTTACGATACATAATAAATTCATCATGAGGAATTGTACTTTTTGAACTCTAATACCTTTGGTTGTCTTTTCATACTTAAGATTTCTGTTAGAAGCTAGTAATATTAGGTTCTGTTGGTTGTTAAGAATAGTGACATAAAGAGTTAAATTGGGAAATTTACATATATGTTCTGTTGACTTTGCATTTCATTATAAAGCATGTCTTGGTTTCCATTACAGCAGAACAGTTATTTAAAACATAGCCATGTGATGCGATACTCATTTATTATCTCTTAGTTTTTACATATTAGACATCAGGACATGGTATGGATACTTGTATTTTTTTGCTCAAGATTTCACTGGGCTAAAATTGCCTGTCTGCTCATCTTTCTAAGTTCATTAATGCTGTGGCCAAATTCTGGACTGAGATCCCACTTCTTTGCAGGTGCCCACATTCCTTGATACAGAACTCCCTTCATCTCTAAAAGCCAGTAGTTGTACATAGAGTCCTTGTTCTTTCAATCTCTGACTTTCTTATCTCCAACTAGCCTGAGAAGTCCCTCCGCTTTTCATGAGTTCATGTTTTGGGCCCACAAGGATAATCTGCCTTTAGGTCAACCATGCCTTAATCACGGGAGCAAAATCTATGAAATTCATAGTCCTAAGAGTTGTATAGGACATTTAATGCTGGCAGCATTTTGGATTTCTAGCATTGAGTGGATAAGAGACTCTTTCATATCTTTGGCTATGCTCAACATAATATGTTTAGATCTTTTCTCTATTTGTGTTCAGTTTCTTGAAAGACGCATCTAGTATTTTTTGTCCCATGAATAATAAACCTGTTGCCAGACTTCTGGAGCTGAGAGTAAGAAGAGGTGAGGATTTTATTGTTCATTGTGTAGATGTTTGTGTTCACTTAGTCCTCATTTTTCTATTTAATCCTTTATCTCTTCCTTCTGTATATCTGGTTTGGTGTTTTAGAGATTAATCACCAGGTAGTCAGCCCATCTCCCTGTTAACACAAGCAAAGCCTTATCCCTGTATCAGGTACTTCTAATTCTTTAGTCCTTTTAGGCTGACTACCTGGTTTCTCTTTGATACTGTAGTCATGTTTCAGTGTATTGAGTTAAGTCCGTTACATCAAGCATTTATCCTGTCTTCATAAATACTTAGATTTTAAAACAATTTCTAGTTCTATCAAAGGTGAAGATTGTTACATTATAGTTCTTTTTTATTCTAAGAAAAAAGGAAAAAATTATTTATTCCTTTATTTTAAAATTAGAGATCTAGATATTTTATGTGCCTTTTCTGTAGTTCTGTTGTTCAATTCATTGAATGTCAGAAGTGGGAAAGAATAATCCGGTCTTGTCTGCTTTGTGATCTATGCTGATTAATAACTGGGTAAGACCAGAAGGTCACAGTAATCCAGGGTGGCTAACATAATTAATTTTTGATTACAGCTTATAAATTTGAAACTTTGCAATTTATATCATTGATTACTTTCTGGTTTTCTTTAATAACATTTGTGAATATGTGCGAAATTCATAAAAATTTAGCATGGAGTATTTGTTTTTGAACTTTCTTGTTAAGCCTTGAATGCTTTCAACTGGTTCTTCTTCTTCTCCTGGTTACTTTCACTATCACTGACAAGTATTTGTTATATAGCTGATCTAGGTTGTCTGAAGAATTGAAAATAATTCTCTGAAATGGAAATCTGTGACCTTGATCTGAGTAGTGCCATAATAGCCTTTAGTGAAGGTGATCCATGAAATTAATATTACTGTAGCGATTTAGAATGTAGTATGGCTTTTAGTATTTGTGACACAAATTATCCAGAAGTTACCTCACCAGACCAAGAATGTTTTTATCCTTTGCCCAACTTGATAAGTGCATAGGAAATTTAACTGGGCTGAACATTTTGTTATAGTAAAACCAGAAAGATTTCTTGTCAGATTTCTTTTTGCTTTTATAAAATATATTTATATCAGATTTTTTGAAAAACAAGTATATGCTTGTATAAAGTTTATAAAACTTTAAATACAAACTTATGTGGTATTATACTTCTTTTACTGTTATAAAATATATTTATTTGTGTATGTTTATTATTACCAAATGAGTTGTCTTTTCTGTCTCTAACTTAAATAATTTGTTTAAAAAGCTAGTGTCCCTTAAGATTTTAATGTGCATTGAAATCACTTGGGTATCACTTTAAAAATGGAGGCTTTATAATATCTTGGGACCTGAGATTCTGTGGGAGGTAGTTTTTGTTTTTGCAACTGAACCAAGGGCCTTCTCATTCTGTTACATCCCTCACCCCCCTCCCCAAGCTTTTTTTTTAGACACAGAGTATCCCTAAAGTGCTCAAATTGGGGCTGGAATTTGAGATCCTTCTGCTTTAGCCTCTCGAAGTGATGGGGTGACAGGAATGCGCCAATCAAGATTCTGCATTTTTAAATAAGCCCCTAAGTGATTGTAGTGCTTCTATCCAGGGTATCTTATATTAAGTAGCAAGGTTCAGTAATGTCCATCATGGCATTAGATGTAAAGCTTCTTAAATTCTGGCCATATATCGGAGTCATTTTTAAAATATGTGGCTGCCTTGGCCCCACTTTCTGAATTAGATCTACAGTTGTAGGAGAGCTTAGCATCTGTGTTCTGGAGAAGCACCTCTAGTGATACTGTTGGACAGCTTGGGTTAAGTACCCCCAGGTCACACAGGTTAGAGATGAACTTGTTTAAATAGGGTTCAAAAGTAGTAGGGATCTGAAAAGTAACAAGCTGTTTCATTCAAGTGGTTTCTCATGATTTATTTATACTTGTAATTTTTTCCCCTTTTTCTGTTGATTGATTTTTAGATACGATTTTGTGTGTATAAAGATACATCTGTGTAGTTTTTGGTTTTGTTTTGGTCACAAGGTGATAGCCCAGCTAAACATTCTTGAGTAAATGTGTACATTTATCAGAAATACAGGAACAGCACTGACACTATTGGCATCAATGAGTCAAAAATAATTTTTAGCACTCTTTGTTTTTCTGCTTTCCTCTGTGTTGTCCTTATTTTGGGCAGCCTTTTTCTGAATATGGTGATAAAAGGTGCTAAACAGCTGATGACTCATATCTTACCAGTTTAGCAGCCTTTGAACATAGATTCTTTCAAAGACATGACAGATATCTAAGTAAGGCTCCAGGTTGGCCCAGTACAAGCAGAAGACCTGTTTCTAGCACCGTGGGTATTAAGATCATATACTTAGGAACTGCATAAAAGGACTAGGAATTTTAGGAAATTGGAGAGTCTGTTTCCCAGAAAGATGTCAGAAAATGCGTGTGATCACTGTACCATTTGGAGGTTATTTGTCAACATACGTATGTAACTTGAATTTTGCTTTGCTTCTTCTTTTGGGCATATTTGTATTGGTATGAAAATTATGGCATAGGAATAGGCAAGTTATCCACGGCTGACGGGAAAGCCTTTGCGGACCCTGAGGTGCTCCGGAGGTTAACGTCATCTGTTAGCTGTGCGTTGGATGAAGCTGCTGCTGCGCTTACTCGAATGAGAGCTGAGAGCACAGCAAATGCAGGGCAGTCGGACAAGTAAGTACTGTTTTGCCATGGTCAGTGTGAAAACTGTTTCCTTAAAAAAGAAAAATAGCTGATAATTACTTCACATTTATTTTGTGCCCAACACTGTGCTAACCACTTAACATGTGATACCTTATTTATATTCATAAAGACATAAGTCATGGGTTTTATTTCTTTCCCCATTTTATAGTTGAAAGCTAGGAGCTAGATAACTTAAGATCAACTAGCTGCCAAGTGGCAGAGCACCAGTACATGTCTTACTGCACAGCTGACTTCCTAGCCAGTATGTAAGGGGATCTTTGGCTTAAAGTTTATTTTTATGTGTTGGTGACAAAGAAATAAATACATTCCAGTCATAACCATTTTCTAGTTCTTGGGCATAGTTCTGTGACTTTTAAATGGTAAGGTTTTTATTTATCTTTTTAAAATGGTAGCTGTAGTTCCTAAGGAACTTTACTTTTATATCTTCTATAATTCCTTGTGTATAGTACATTAGAGTTAGTAAGGGCTAATGAAATATTTTGTGACTCCTTTAAGGTTCTCTGATGATATAGCAATAAAAATCACACCATCTTGTATACAGAAATAGTTACACACACACACTCTCTCTCTCTTTCTCTCTCTCTCTCTCTCTCTCTCTCTCTCTCTCTCTCTCTCTCTCTCTCGATATGAACACCAGAGAAGAAACTGGAAAAGAATCAATCATCAGTGGTGGCTTTTTTTCCCCTCTAACTAAAGTGAAGCTATTTTACTTGTTTTAGCATTAGAAAATTGGACTATTCTATTATAGTCTTGCATTGTTTAACAATGACTTAAATTTTTTTCCCCTCTTTGTGGTGCTGGAGATGGAACCTAGGAAGGTTGTACCACTGATCTATATTCCCAGTCCTTTTTTATTTTGAGATAGTGTCTCAGTGAATTGCCCTGGCTGACCTAGAGTAGTTGAGTTTATAGGCATGTGCCAGTTGAGGCACCTACTTTGACTATTTTGTGTGAACCTCAGATTATACTTGCCAAACTAAGCTACAGAGCCATTGGGTAACAGATAATCTTATATGTCCAGCTGTTTTTAATGCAGAGCATTGTTAACTAAAATGTCATTGGGGGGGGAGGGTAGAGAAAGAAATGTCGAGAGAGGTAGAGAGAAAATTATAACATTTAAGAACTTACTTAAAAAAACTTACTAAAAATAAAAAGATTTTCTTTATGATAATATCCAGATATATTTTAATGTGATGCCAGCTGATTTTTGCCTGATAAAGTAAGTTAAAAACACCTTGAAGAATATGTTAAAGCTAAGTTTATGCAGGAAATAGAGTACAGAAACAAAAATCATCTTTTACTTTATTTTGTTTTAGTACCAGGGATTGAACTCACTAGCTTGTGCTTGTCAGGCAGGCACTTATGCCGCAGAGCTAAATCCCGGGCTCACATCTATTATTTTACATTGAAACAATAAAGCGTGTTTGTGACAATCACTTACTCAACAAAGCTTCAGCGGTATGGTGTAGTGAAGTGCAGTGAGTGCTGTGTGCCAGATTGTATATTAGCTAATACAGCACCGTGTGGCCAGTTTGAATAAACCCTTTGCTCAAAGCTCTTAAGTTCAGCTGCTGTTAGTGTGGACAGAGAATGCTATAAAGCTACCATAAGCTTTGCTAAATGAATGAGAAGTCCAAATACCCGAAGAGGGTATATGCATGAAGAAGTGAGAAGTGATGAAAGGTATATTCTTATGTTAGAGCAGTATTGTAGAAGGATTTGTCCTAAACTTGCTTAAAATGTGCAACATAGGAGCTAGAGTCTGTCAGTGTTCTGTGAGGTGGAAATTCAGAGGCCTTCTAACTGGCAAGCTTATTAAGTATAATTTGAGACTCTCATTTTGTTAAAGGTTAGTAAGGAGACAATACAAATAACACATCAGTGAGATATATAGTGTTGCACATTGATAAAGACGGTGAGTTGCAAAGAATATAGGAACTGCTAGTACAGGATTTGGATTGGAGGTCATGTTCCATTTTTGACAGATGAGTCAGGGAAGTCTTAAAGGAGGGAAGTGGGGGAGGACCTGTGCACAAAGACAGCACTAACTCACTAGGGGAACTAACTCACAAGGGGAGAACAAAAGATATGGTGAGTGTTTAAATTTAAAAATCTTACTACAGTATAAAACAATGCCATGAATTGTGGGATGTGGATTGGAGCCTGGGGGAGTACTTTAGGGGATTAATGACAGTGTGTCTTTCGTTATAATGAATTTATAAACTTAAATGCTCACTGTATGTTATGATCAAACCCTTGCTGATCAAATTTTGTAAGTTTCTGTTAGACACAGAGCTGATAGGATAAATGTGTGTGTTTGAAGCAAAGGAAAATATTCTTGGGTTGTTAATGGCAAAGTGTTTTTTGCTGTAATTAATAAATTTTGAAATTAAAGCATTCTGTGTAGAATGTATTCTTGATTACACCGACTGTCATATTGATAGGAAAAAAGGCTCTACAACCAAAATGGAAAGAAAAAGGGAAAGAGGAGGAGATGTGGCCACAAGAGTAAAAGGATGAGGAATGTAGTGCCCTGCCCCCAGCACATCTCAGGCTTTCACTACAATTAGAGGATTCTTAGCTAGAGTAGTGAACTTTGACAGGGCATCACATCTCTTTATGATAGCATTCCGGAAGCTGATGCAGGAGGGTCAATCTGAGTTCAAGACCATCCTGAATATATAGCAAGACAGTGTCTCAAAAGATCAAAAGAAAAAGGAGGGTAGAACTTTGCTTGTGAAGCATCAGAAAGGAGAGCAAAATCGAAATTAGAAGTGGCTGGTCAGGAAGCATTACAATAATCTAGGCTAAAAAATATCTTGAATCTGATAGTGATAGCAGGGGTAGAGAAAAAGATGATTCATAAGTGTCTCTTTAAAGTGACAAGGCCATGTTTCCAGCTAATGAAAGAGTAAGAAATGAATTATATTTGAAATAAAGAGATCAGTAATAGCTCTGTATTTAATTTTTGAGTGAATTTGCCTCCAAAACTGAAAAGGATGTGTATAGTAATTGGTTTGGGAGGTTTAAAGGAAAAAACTTTCTTCTCAGTCTAGTTTTCTGCGATTCTCCTTTCTTTTTCCAGTCTGCTTTTACTTGAATCCCCCCTTTTCCTAGCCTGGATTTCCTTTCAGCCATCATTGTGTCAGGGCTACTGCTCAGTGGTACAGCACTTGCCTCTTATGCACAAAGTCTTGAGGATCAGTCCCTGGTACCATCTACTGCAACAAAAGTATGAGTACATACTTGATTCAGAAAAGATATCAGTTACTCATTTAGTATTACATGCCCTCTTCTTACTTGATGGAAGGACTCAAATAGGCCTTTGACTTAAATAGTACATGCTATGCTTCTTTTACTCTACATTTTTTAAAATGTCACATAAAATTTTGTAATTTCTCTAGTTGAATTATATTTCATCTTTCAGTTACATAGCTAAGAACCTTTGTAGAATATTGATCATGTAATCAGTAACTTTAATAGTAGACTCATTTTTGGCTTTGTTTTTGATATTTAGCAATGCTTACACGGTGCAGTTTTTTACATTTTTCTGTCTTGCATTACAATATTCTTCCCCTAATAGCCGCAGTTTGGCAGAAGCCTGTTCAGAAGGAGATGTAAATGCTGTGCGCAAGTTACTCATCGAAGGCCGCAGTGTTAACGAGCACACCGAGGAGGGGGAGAGCCTACTTTGTTTAGCTTGTTCTGCTGGATACTATGAACTTGCGCAGGTTTGTGTTACCAAAATAAACCTTTACTTTTTCTTTAGATTTGACCTTAATGAGGAAAATATAAACCCTTTGAACTATTAAGTTTAACAGATTAAGTTTTGGTAGATAATTTCTCTGTGCTTATATTGAATTTGTTACTATAAATACATACACACAATATTTTTTACTCAAAGTTCTGGGTTCAGTCCCCAGCACTGCTGTGTCCCCCACCTCCATGATGAAATTATCTTCTGATGCCCTCTTACTCTTTCACCAGGTCTTGTTGGCAATGCATGCAAATGTGGAGGATAGGGGAATTAAAGGTGACATTACACCTTTAATGGCTGCTGCTAATGGAGGACATGTCAAAATTGTGAAGTTGCTGCTAGCTCATAAAGCCGATGTCAATGCACAGTCTTCAACAGGTCACTTGTGTTTGTTTTTCATTTCTGCTAAGTAATAGTAGCCTTTGGTAATACTTGTTCCATGTGGAAGTGATCATTAGTGATGCTTTTACAATTAAGTTGTGTGTTAGAAGCACTACATATTTCCATTTAAAGGCTATAGAATATATTTCAAATTAACTTTCTCTTGCTTTGTATGGGCAATATTGCTTTTTGAAGGTTCACATAGAGTACAGTAGATGAACAACTGATAGTAGACCCACTGTCTGGAAATAGAACAGGAAGGGTTACACCTCTGACACCCAGGTTCTTTGTTCTTCTAGGAAGAGCGAGAAGGGAGATAAGGAAAATTGAAGGGTATGGAACAAAAGACTGGGCTCATAACTTATAAACTATTCAAGCTTGAGCCTAGACAGATTTGTGTAAAGGTTCCAAAACTTTTTGAAAATATGTGTTACGTATTTACTTCATGTAAGAATACCAAATTTATTAGATATTTTAAATAATATTTAAAGTCTACATGAACACTTTTACTCAAAGAGTTCATTTTTATGCTATCAAAACACAAGGAAATTATAATCTGGGTTTTAAATTAAAGTGATAATAGCCAGGCATGGTGGTACATGCCTGTAATCCTGGCACTCGGGAGGATGAGGCAGGAGAATTGCTGTGAGTTTGACACCAGCCTGGGCCACATAGTGAGTTCAAGGCCAGCCTGAACTACATATCGAGTCTCTGTTTCAAAAAAAAAAAAAAAGCTAAAGCATGCTAATCATATATATCTTTAAGTATTTAAAGTATTTTAAAGTTTATGTTTAATATGTAAGCTTGAAATCATTTTCATTTTCATCAGTTAATTTGTATTGAAACTTATCTGTAAATAAATACATAATTAAAAGGAATGGTGTTGAGGTGTGAATGATTTTCGCTATATAGTATTTAATGCCTATTAAACTTGGTTAAACATCTTTTTCTCATTTGAGAGAGAACAGTTTGTTTCAGAGCAGATTTGCTCAGCTCTTCAAGTACAGTCTTGATAACTATATCAGATTTTCCATTTGATTCTGGTTTAAAATGCAGAGAAAATAAGATGATTTGAGAAGGATAAAGTACAATAAGGAAAAATTATCTGTTTGCTCATTATTTAATATTATTGCTGTAGCCTTTCACTGTTTTTCTCCCTGATATAAAATAGATGCTGAGTTTTGTTGTAGAGTCTTTTGTTAATGTCTTTGTGTTTCCTCGTTATAATAGGCAACACAGCACTTACGTATGCTTGTGCTGGAGGCTATGTAGATGTGGTAAAGGTGCTCTTGGAATCCGGTGCTAGTATTGAGGACCATAACGAAAATGGTCACACACCTCTCATGGAAGCTGGAAGTGCTGGACATGTGGAAGTAGCCAGATTGCTGCTAGAGAACGGGGCTGGCATTAATACGCATTCCAATGAATTTAAAGAGAGCGCCCTGACATTAGCTTGTTACAAAGGTATAGTATATGCCTTGTTTTTGAAACAAAGTCTTTAGCTAGGTTTTTTTTGTTTTGTTTTATTTTCCTCCTTGGTCCTGGGAATCAAACTCAGGGCCTCACATTTGCCAGGCAGGCGCTGTGCCACTGAGCTATGTCTCTAGCCTGAAAAAAAGTTTTTAAACCAGTGACATTATAATTATTTTATATATTCTGGTTTTTAAGTTAGAATGATACCAAAGCATGATAATCATATGTATTATGTAATTAGATACAAGTATTTTAAAGTTTATCTTTAACATGTATACTTAACATATATACATAAATATTATCAATGCAAAATAACTTAATTGACCTAGTTTTATTTGAAACCATTTAATTTTAATATGCATTGTGCTTTATTTTTTTAAATTTTTTTATTTTAAAGAGAATAAAACAAAACAGAACACAACAAAGCAGAGCAGAGTGAAACAATGCAAATAACACAGGGTTTCAGAAAAAGACAGCAGGAAATCAACAGTAGCTGCTGTAATGTCTCTTGTTTTCTTTGAAATAGTTGTCCATACCTTCACACACAATAAGTTAATACAAATCAAAATAATATAAAAGCAATCAAAACACAACAATGAGAGCCTTAAGGGCTTTCAAGTCCAGATACTAGGAAGTCAATGGCTACCATTTTGTCTCGTTTTCTTCAAAATGGCTGTCCATATCTTCATACATATTGAAATCAAATAATTGAAAATAGACTAAAACCAACAATAAAAGCATTATTGGATTTCAAATCAAAATGGTAGGAAATCATCATGACTACCATGGTGTCATGTTTTATTCAGTGTTGCAGTGTGCTTTAGGATGCTTTTGCAGGTTGGAAACATTTTGCCTAGTGCATAATGGGGTATATGATATTTTGAATACCAGCCAACCTGCAAATACTGATACTACCAAAAATAACCTACTTTGTGCAGACTAGACTGCTGTGTGGGCTGCAAATAAATAATGATGTAGGGTGTAGGGTTAGGGAGCGTTTGCACCCAGTGGTGCTCTACTATTGAATTACATTGCAGCCCTGTTTGAGCCCTATTTAAGGTACCTAGGCTGGTCACAAAGTTGTGATCTTAGTGTCTCAGCTTCTTGATTATTACTGATTACAGATGTGTGGGTGTGACACCCAGCTAATATTATATGTAGTTTCTTAAAGACAACCACACAAACATTTCTGCCTCCACATGTATGACAGATAAATGGCAATAAAATAAGGAATAAAAAATAACCCAGATGCTATGCAACTTTATGTCTGTATAGAAAATCATTCAGGTGTTTCTTACAATTACTGGTCCGTTGTTGACCCAGTTATCAAGACAAAGCTGTTACAAGTAGGAAGTCTAAGGACATATTCACACTCAGGTGCTAGCACTTTGCTCTTTATATTCTGCACCCTGGCTTTTTCTTTCCCCACTAGTCTTGGCCTTGTTTGTGTGATGTCTTTTCAAATAATTTCCGTTAAAAACATGATAAAAGTAAAAAAAGGAAAAAAGTTCAGATGCATACATGACCAACACTGAAGTTAGTTTTGAAAAAACTGTACTTTATTTAAAGTGCTTTTAAACTGGGTGTGTTGGTGCACACCTGTAATCCAAGAGTAGGAGTCCAGCCTAGGCTACATAGTGAACTTAAGGCTAGGCTGAACTGCATAGTGAGACCCTGTCTAACAAAACCAAAAAAAGAAAAAAAAATGCTTTTGACTGATAGTAACAGATTTTCAGGTGGGGAGTGCAGTTGACATCTTTTTACTTCTCTAGCCCTGTTTGTAATTAAGCGGAGGTTGATTTTAATTAGGGAGACAAAGAAAGGAATTAAGCCTCGAAGCAGACTGATTGAGTGGCTCTTAAGTACTTTTGAATCCAGAGCTGGCTATGTTTTCTTCACTGTGTTCCAGTTGGCCAGAGATAGTTGAGATGAAGCCACATGTGACTACTCCTGCCTCTCCTCTTGGTTTGTACCCCACCCTACTTTCCCAAAGCAGCTTCACACGCTGGGCTTCCAGGCTGTAATTAGAAGCTCCGTAGAGAACTGAGCTGGTGGAGAACCTCTCTGCTACTTTCTGGGATCCGTGAACCTTTTTCTGTCCTGTTTCTGGTGAGGTTTCCTGGGTCACGGATTAATATGAAGACAGGAAAGGCATAAAACTCAGGTTAAGATTGAACATTGATATGGCTACTCCAAAGGAAAAAGAGGAAAGGTAGATAATAAGTAGCAAAAGCAAGATGAGACAAAAGCTCCCTTGTCTACTTACCTGACTCCACTGTCTCCTCTAATTCTGGTCACAAAAGTGAATATAGCTCATTCCAGATAAAGTGGGAGTGTCCTTTTGATCTTCTGTTTTTTAACCACTCATAAAGTGTCTGTTTCTGAACTGAAACATGGTATATTTGAAACTATGTATTTATGTGTTTAAGTAAATGTTTTCAATTGTAACTTTATATATGAAGTTTTCATTATTAAGTAGGTTGTTCCTAAAAAAATTGTTATTGAAATTTAAAACATTTTCTCATCAGAGTAGCTTGAATGATTATCATATAGCCTACTAGTTCATGAAAGCTTATTTATTTCATAGGATAAATAAAAATATAGCATGTGTAGGCTCATGAAGTGTTTCAGAAGGGATATTTTGAACATTAGACATAATGGTAGCTTTGCTTGCAGCAGGGATTCTGGTAGCAGCATTTCGAGTGCACTAGGATAAAGAATTGTCTAATTAGTATTTGAAAGTTGAGGGTGACTTGTGGTTGTCTTTAATACTATTCCTATAAATTTAATATTGTACATTAAATTACCATTATAATTTTAAAGTATTTTTTGATATCAAGTTCATCTAAGTAATCCTACACCCTTTTGATTTAGGACACCTAGAAATGGTGCGGTTTCTTTTGGAAGCAGGGGCGGATCAAGAGCATAAAACAGATGAAATGCACACTGCTCTAATGGAAGCTTGCATGGTAAGACTGGTGACGTGCATACATGAAGCAAGGTGTGTGTGTGTGTGTGTGGGCAACAGCTAGTATCTTTGGGTTCATAGATCTATTTATCATAACTGTATTGTGCAACTGCACGGTGGATATCTGAATTATCAGTAGTTGCAAAGCCGTTAATTTCTATTTATGGCTTTCTGAAACTTTGTAGTATTATCTGCATTTTCTTAATCTCACATTCTGTATTGGCTTTATACTTGGCACAAAATGGTTCTTTTAAACATTAGTCAGTGGTACTGAAAAGGAAGGCAATCAGATAACATGTACCTCAAACCAAAATTAAAGGAAAATTTGAAAGCAAAGTATTATTTGTATTACTTTGCCTTCTTCTGTCATAGTTTTCTCTGACCATTAGATTCCTTTTTTAGGAATTGTGTTTGGAATGGTTCATAATAGTAATTTTAAACCTTTGTGCCTTAGCTTATGATGTGTGACAAAGAGATGGTAGACTAAAACCAGACAGATTTCTAATATAACTTGCCAAAGACATAAAAAGATGGCACACGAATTTAAAGATTCTTTTGCCAGCTTTCCATTTAAGAATAAGTGTTGATGTTAGGTTTTATGTATCAATTTTAAAATACTGGGTAGCCAAGATTTAAGACTTAATTTATCCATTATTTTTCTAAATTAGTCTTTTTGGACCAGGATAAATTTTTCTAGGAAGTTTTGAGTTTTGTGTCTGTATAATATCTTTTTGGGATTATTAGGATTAAATGAAGTGATGTGTATAAAACACATCAATAATATTAACAACTTTAACAGTTTCCTGTGATAAAGAAATTTAATCATTACTTACTCTTTACCAAGGGAAAAATCTATGTATGGGTTGAGAATTAAAATAGAATATTGTAGCAGGCATGGGGCATAAGCCTGTAATCCTGGCACTTGAGAAGCTGAAGAATGAGGATTGCTGCAAGTTTGAGGCCAGTCTGGGCTTCATGAGTTCAAGGCTACCTTGAACTGCATAGCAGAACCGTGTCTCAGAATTTAAAAAAAAAAGGAAGTAATGTATAGTCCTAATCAGCATGCACTACAAGTAAATAAGTAAAGGAAAGATGTGTTAGTAGGAGACAGACTTGGAAGGCTTTTGAAAAAATTGAGTTTTGTTTTTGGAAACAGGGTCTTGCTTTGTAGTACAGACTGGTAAATTCACTATGCAGCCCAGGTCAGTCTCAACTTATTACAGTCCTCCTGCTACAGCCTCCTAAGTTCTGGGGAAAATTGAGATTTTAAAAATAGAGATCCAGTGAAAATGAAAGAGTTGATTTTTGCAGTAGATTTTGCAGTAGATTTTGAGTAGATTCAGAGCTGGAGAAATAGTAAAGGAACCATAATAACTGGAGTTATGTAATGTGACAAATACAGAGGCAAAAAATAGGCATGATATTTTCAAAAGAAGACGAGCTACCTCTAGGAGAGGGGAAAGTTCATTCAAGGAAAAAAAAGAAGGGGAAAAGAAATTTTTGATGTTGCCAGTGAGATGTGAGAAAGAGATCCATAAGGGAGACAAAACAGAGTAACAATCTTTGGTAAACTTTTACTTACTTTTCACTGGTTTTAAATGATGACGAACAAATAAAATACCTTGTGCGCATTGTCTTCATTTCACACATCCTGAGCCCTCCTCTTACTCCAAAAAAGTGTCTTCCAATTATAAGTTTTCTTACTCTTAAGATTTTTATCAGCCAGAAGATTGCTGCAAATTTGAGGCCAGCCTAGACTACATAGGGAGTGTAAGGCTGTTCTGAACTACATGGTGAGACCCTGTCACAAGGAAAAAAAAAATGTTTTTATCAAATTTCTCTTTCCCCTTTTTATACATTATATTTTAGCATTTAAATGTGTGGCATCTAATGTTGATTATTATGTGTGGTCTCACAGCAGTCTCATGTTTTATGTGTTTACTGATTTCTTCATGGTTAATAAACTTCTCGTTTAAATGTTTTTTTATGCTTGTTTTATACCCTCAGTATCTATTTTCTATTTCTATTATGAAGAAATACAAGGAGTAATATTATTTACTGTTAAATGTAGATTTGTTTGAGTGGAGATTGGTAAACTTCATTGTATGATTAAGAAGTATTCTAAGGCATTTTTATGGTGCTGATTTAATTTTTTAATTGCATTATGATTAGGATGGCCATGTTGAAGTAGCTAGGTTACTTCTTGACAGTGGTGCCCAAGTGAACATGCCTGCAGATTCATTTGAGTCACCGTTGACTTTGGCTGCATGTGGTGGGCATGTGGAACTTGCAGCTTTGCTTATTGAAAGAGGAGCTAGCCTGGAAGAAGTCAATGATGAAGGTTATACACCTTTGATGGAAGCAGCTCGTGAAGGACATGAAGAAATGGTCGCATTGCTTCTAGGCCAAGGTAACTGCATCAGCTGAGACACTCGACTGTGAATGTGTAAAGCAACAGTACAGTTATATAAAATTGAATTTCACTGTGTCACCCCTCTAGTAAACCTCCAGCAAGGTGTTGTTACCCAGATTTACAAAAGAGCATTTGCTGTAAAAATGGTTTCCATATGGTGTTAAAGAAAATCAGGTAGACTGATTTTTATGTAGAACTTTCTGAGCCATGTGCAATGTGAATTCAAACAGAATTTGAGTTGAGTTAGACTTGTAGTTTAGGGAATGGCAACAGTTTTCAAGTTAATGTACTGAGAGAATTCTTTGAGGGAAGAATACTTACTAACTAACTCATGGTAGAACTTAACGTTTTCCAATAAAATAGTATAGGAAACTAGAAGCACTAACTTGGTGTGACTGAAAAATGGCATATCGGAAGCTCTTGAGGAATTCAATACATAGAGGACTTCTTTTTAGAGAAAAAATGAAATAGTTTATTGTTAAAATATCTTCAGTTATTTGTAACTTGGTTTTATTTTTATTTTAGTAGTATAGTTTAAAATCTGGGAAAATTTAAGAGCATTGCCAAGATTTAAAAAACTTGTTTTTATTTAGGTGTAATATTGACTAGAATTTGGAAGTATAGGTTTTGAAACAGACATCATAGATTTGAATGACAGCTCTGTTACTTGGCAATTTTGTAAGTTAGGCAAATTTCTAATTCTCTGAGCTTCAGTTTTCTCCCATGTATAGTTGTGTGTATGAGAGGACTGCAGAGACAGATCTGTAGATACCTATAAATAGACATTACAAATGTTTTGCACAGTGTTTGTCATACAGTGACTATTAAAGTGTTAGCTATGGTGATGGTGGTGGCAGTAGCAACATTGTTGTGACCATGGGCAAATTAATTAACCTCCATATCCTTAGCTACAAAATGGAACTGGAAATAATAACCTAAATGGTTTGTAAAGTTTATTGAATATTGCCTGGTAAGAGCTTTGGAAATACTAGTTATCGTTATCATCAGTGTCTTTATCGTTTGCATCCTTATTACAAAGGGAGGGATATAGCTAATTATAGCATATGACACTTAGCTTCTGGATGAATAAATTCTTTTCCAGCTGTGTACATCAAATATGAGCTCCTGGATATAGTCTTAGTAGTTTTTTTTTTTTTTTTCAACTGCTTTAGCAGTAGGGGAGATGTACTTCCTTATTTAATATGGGGATAAATGTGTTCAGTTATGGGATACAGGTTATTAGGAAACATTCATGTTTTTGCTTGTTGTAGAAGAAGTTAATGCATTTTTAAAATTTGAATCTTTATTTTAGGAGCAAATATTAATGCACAGACAGAAGAAACTCAAGAAACTGCCTTGACTCTGGCTTGCTGTGGAGGCTTCTTAGAAGTGGCAGACTTCCTCATCAAGGCAGGAGCTGATATAGAACTAGGGTGCTCAACCCCTTTAATGGAGGCTGCTCAAGAGGGTCATTTGGAATTGGTTAAATACCTACTAGCTGCAGGTAAGTGTTTTTCACATTCGGGGAAATTTTTATCATTTATCTAAGTAAAAATGCCATGCAAATATACTGAATGTGTTAAAGGAAATGAATAAAATACTTTTGTGTATATTCTGTATAACTTACCTCACTGTGCTATTAATTACAAGTAGTTTTATATGTTACTTTTTCTTTTTTGCTTTTAAAGATATTGGCAAGATTTTCTGTTTCTAGAAATGGATAAGGTGGTTTTGTCTGAGTTGAACTGATGTGGCTTATATAAGTAGAATAAGTTTCTACACCCATTTGTGTCCTGTGCATCTTGTATTAAATACATGTTGTTAACTGCTTCAGGAGCTAACGTTCATGCAACAACAGCCACAGGGGATACAGCATTGACATACGCCTGCGAAAATGGTCACACTGATGTAGCGGACGTCTTACTTCAGGCAGGAGCAGATCTGGTGAGCGTGTTACTTATATTTAACAAAAAGGGAATTAATTAAAAATTGTTTACTTTCAATTTAATGTGTTAGAGAGGAGATTGCATATCTCCTATAGTCATTTGTTTCCTATACTGTTCAGTTTATTGTATTACTGTTTCTGACACTGTACCTCATCCTCCAAAGGAAATTTTATGTTGGAGATGTTAATACAATTAATGTTCAATTAGGTATTTAATTAGCTATTTTTAAAGCTTTTCTAATTTGGTATAAATAGTGAATATGGCCTAAACATTTTTCTAAATAGTTTAGGAAATTGTGCCTATAACCTAAGCAGCAGGGATAAACTGGATACTAAGATCTGTAATCAGTACTGGGGATTCCAATGAGGTGTCAGGAGAAAGGACAGACAGGAAAGAGACTCCAATAGGTAAAGCAGTTGTCTAAGATCCAGTAGTGGTGTTCAGGCAAAGTTTAAAATGGCAGTGTTGTGGCAAAACAGACACTCCACTTGAAAAACATATGGGTACAGCTGAGAGGTAGGAAAGAAGAACATGTGTGTATGCGGAAAACAGCTAGTCTTCCTGTTTCACCTATGGTGGAGTAGAAATGAGACAGCAAATAAAAGTTTGTAGTTAAAATGTAAGCCTTGGACCAAGTTTCTGAATCTAATACACAAATGAGTGTGCCTTCCCAAAGAAAATTAAAAGTTTACAATAGAAATGCACATGCAGGCAGAAGTAACTTTCTCTAATTTCAAAACTGTAAGATTTTTTTTTAAAGAATTGAATTAGATTATCATTATACCTCTTGTAGAATTCATGTGTGTTAGTACAGTTCCTGAAGCACTAGTTAGATCTGTATGCGGGTCTCCCTTATTAGACTTTGGCCTTCTTTTGCATAGGAAATATAGTTCTACTGTTTACTGCAATGAGTGTAAAATGCACAGGAATATAATAGTACTTGCTAGTTAATGGCAGTAAGAACAACCCAAGAGAATGCTTTCACGGAGAAATTAATTTTTCATTAGACAAGAATGCTATAAAAACTGTATTTTTCTCAAATACTTTTAAAGATCTAAAGATTTTTGCAGTACAGTTCTGAGTTACCAGCAATCACAGTAGATTTTCAGTAGAGAGAGGCTACAAACTAATGAAAGGAATATCACATAGATGGATAAGGATTTTTTAAAAAGTTCTCTATTAGAGTGCCACACATTGTTCAAGTTCCAGAATCATTTTTACAGAGACAGGAAGAAAAATTACCAGGTGGATTTTGATGAGGACATCACTATCATATGATTATATTTCTAGTTCTTTTTTATTTTTTTGGAAATGGGGTTTGGCAGTCTTGAACTGGAATACTGCCTCTGTTTCTGAAAAAGTTGACTTACAGGCATGTGCCACCACGCCTAGCTACTCTAATTATTGACATAGAATAAATTTTGTTGTGTTTCACTATGTTTTGGCTGGTTGAGAATATCTCAGTATATATCCCAAACTGCCCTGAAATTTAAAGTGCTCCTCCTTCAGCCTCACAGCTTCTGGGAATACAGGTGTGTGCCACCATAACCAGGTCTCCGTAAACATGTTACTCATTTTTTAAATTTAAGAGTCTGTTTTGCCAGGCACAGTGGTGCGTCCCTGTAATCCTAGAACTGAGGTGGCTGAAACAGGAGGATTGCTCTCTGGGCTACATAGCAAGACCCTGTCTCCAAAAAGAGAGAATATTTTAAAATTTAATTCAAAGCATATTTAATGTGTTTGTATTTAGAATTCTTTTGTCATTGATTTTCATGAGAAAGAATAATTGATTCCTGGCAATTAAGTGTCCAATCGGTATTGTTTTGTAACAGGAGCATGAATCCGAAGGTGGAAGAACTCCTTTAATGAAAGCTGCAAGAGCTGGTCATGTTTGTACTGTTCAGTTCTTAATTAGTAAAGGTAAGTTCATTAAGCACATGTTTGCTCCCAAAAATGTCCATCTATACCCTAAGACATTTGGAATTGAATGGTAGAGAACATTTGGAGTTATTACGGGATATGGAAGAGCGATGGAACTAGCTTCTGCTAGTGGTGTTGATCAAAACATAAGAATGCACACAACAGTTAACACCACAAAGAATTGTCATAGAAAGTAATGGCCAAACTCACAGATCTTTCAGTGAACAAAAGAATATCTTTGTCAACTATTTGAAGGCTTAAGATTTTAAGCTGAATCCCAAACACTCTGAAAGGCTAAGGCAGGAAGATCAAAAGTTTGAAGTCTCTAGGTCTACATACACATCAGTGTGTCACAAATCAAAACTGTCTCAAAGAATGGAAAAGAGCCAGGGATGATACATAGTTCAGTGCTAAGGTCTTGAGTTCAACCCCCAGGTAAGCACATGTATATGCACAGTTGAAATACAGATTTTTATGTTTCTGCCACTAAAAAAATTGTGCACATCACTGTCTTCAAATTTCCTTGGTGCACAGTTCTATTCTGTACAGACTATAAGAAGATGGTTATATGTACAGCACAAAAAGTGTTCAAAATTAAAATTGGTAAAAAGCATGCATGTTTTTATTTATGTTCAGTGATTCTAGTTTGAACACCAGATATATTAATGGTGAAATTCCACATTACTCCCCTTAAATTATGTCTTAGTTCTTTTTTTGTTTTTGTTTTTTGATACTGAGTCTTGCTTTGTAGTGCAGGCTGTCCTTGAGCTCATTTTGTAGCCCAGGCTGGCTTCAAACTCATGGTACTCCTCTTGCCTCAGCCTTCCAAGTGCTGGGATTACAGGCATGAACTACCATGCCCAGCTGTCATCATGTTCTTAATATAGGATATTAAAGATTTTATTTTTTAACTTACATTGTAAAAGAGAGACTATATGGCTATTGTATAGTTTTAAAAGGCAATATATTTGCTTACTGAAAATACTAAAGAAATTGTGTATTTGTAATTCTTTGTAGATAAAAAGGATAAATCAGAAAAATTACTAGCTAAATTATTTAAGGGATATATTCTGAACATACATTTGTGATACATAACTGTAACAGTATTTTTAAGAATAGAATTGTGAGCTGAGCTGGGTGGCATGGCACACACAATCATCCCTGTGTTCTGGGTGGTTATGGCAGGAAGCTTGCAAGTTTGAACAGAACCTAAGCAATATTGTGAGACCTTGTATCAAAATTTTAAAAGGCTAAAATGTAGCTTAGTCTAAGCTCCTGTATTCACTCTCCCTAAGTGCGGTAGGAGCACTTACCATCCCATCAGTAAGGAGGCTAAGGCAGGAGTGTTCAGAATTTAAGACCAGGCTGGGGTGGGACAAAAAGCAAAAAAAATGCCTGACGTGGTGGCACACACTTGTAATCCCAGCACATGGAAGGCTAAGGCAGGAAGATGCCATTAGATCGAGGCCAGCGTGGGCTACATAGTGAATTCAAAGCCAGCCTGAACTACATAAGGTGACCTTGTCTCAAAAAAAAAAAAAAGTTGTCCAACCATAGTACCCTGTCTGATGGTGGTTAATTAATTTGATTCCACTTTCTTTCTGCTATTTTATTCCATTTTACCGTATTACCTCTCACAATAATCCAAATCTGTGACAGCTTCATATTTGAGGGCAAAGTGTATCTATTTTCACTCATAAATAGTTTCTATTGAAAAAGTAGAGGTAATATTTCTCTCTCTCTCTTTTTTTTTTTTGGTTCTTTTTTGTACTGTACATGCATTTTGCAGGCATCTTGAGAAACAGGCACATGTATGTAATACAGTTTATTAGTTCTTTACAAATTTAGCCCATAGAGGGCAGTGTGATTTATTTTTGTTGGTTTTCAGTGAATTTTTCTGCTGGCAAATGTAAAATGTAAATAAAATATTATACTTTACTTTATGCATACAATGGTATAGTAGGAATAACATATACTTTTTCTTTGCTGGAACATACTGAGATTTTGTTTTCGTTTTTGTACTTGTAGTACATAATGATTACCTTTGATTGAGAGGAGTTGCTAATATACAGAACACATCCTAATTCTTTTATTTATCTGCTTCCTCACCCTCACTCCCTCTCCAACTGTTGATCTCCTTCCCATTTTCAGATGTTCTACTTTTCTGTTTCCTAGTATGCTTTGTTTTTTTTTGTATGTGTAAGTATTTTGAGTTTCTCATACATGAGAAATCATCTATGAAGCTTATGTGTCTGATTTATTTCACTTAACATTATAGTCTCAAGATGCATCCAATTTTCCTACAAATGACTTAAGTTTATTCTTTTTAGCATAGTAATACTTCATTGTATATAAATGTACTTTTTAAATTCACTTATCTAATAATGGACAAGATTTAGGTATTGTTCTTATGAAATATTTATATATGAGCTCAGATCATGTTTGTCTGGAGTATCCTTTAGAATAATTTAGGATGAGAGAGAGATGTGGGTTTATGTGAAGCAGGGTTAGCTATGTGTTAATAATCATGAAACGGTACTGGGTAGGTGAGGCTTTATTATACTCTTGTCCCTGCTTTGTATAGTTTTTAAATTGACCGCAATGTTAAGTAAAAATGCACTTTACAAACGTGATTTTTCATCTCTAATCTGTTTTAGGAGCAAATGTGAATAGAACCACAGCTAATAATGACCATACTGTGTTGTCCCTGGCGTGTGCAGGGGGTCATCTGGCAGTGGTGGAACTACTTTTGGCCCATGGGGCAGACCCTACCCATCGTTTAAAAGTATGTAACTCAGATGTTTTGGGAAACAGAGTGAATTAGATATTCACTGTTAAACATCACAGGAGAGAGAGAGAGACAGAGAGAGAGAGACAGAGAGAGAGAGAGAATGTGTGTGTGTGTGTGTGTGTGTGTGTGTGTGTGTTTTAATGGTGGCATTCTAGGTACTAGTTTTCTTCTGTTTCAAAACAGGAAAGAGATCTTTGCTAAATCCATGATTTGAATGTGCTTGGGACCTGGTAACTTTCTAAATGATTCTCTAAACTATGCCAGACGTGGTGGCACATGTCTATTATCCCAGTGCTTGGGAGACAGAAATAGCATGATCAAGTTTGAGGCGAGCCTGAGCTACAGAGTGAGTTTGATGCCAACCTGAGCTTCATGGCAAGACCCTGTCTCAAAAAAGGAAAGCAAGACTCTGTAAAGTAACATACTCCTCTGCTCCCACATAATTTTTTTCTTTCAGGATGGCTCAACTATGTTGATAGAAGCAGCAAAAGGTGGCCATACAAGTGTTGTTTGCTATCTTTTGGACTATCCTAATAACTTGCTTTCAGCCCCTCCACCAGATGTCACTCAGCTGACACCCCCATCCCATGATTTAAACAGGGTAAGTTCAAGCTAAGCCAGTTTATATCTCTTTGTCTCCTTTTTCTTATTGTTTTGATTTAACTTAGCTTGTTTTGTGTTATATGTAATTCACTTTATACCTATATATTTGATTCAGTAATACATATATAGTATTCAGATTCTAAACTGATATGATTTTGCTTTAAGTGCGAAAACAACTTGAATACAAAGATCATTTTAAAAAAGTATACTAAGGGGAATGTAGCTCACTTGTAGAGTGCATTGTTAGCATGCATGAAGCTCTGGGTTCAATCTACTGCACGTGCAACCCCCGCCCCCAAAGTGTCAAGGGAAATAATTGGATACCAGCACATTGTAAGTAAATATATCATTGTTTGAGATGGTATCCTTAAAATATTTTTAAGTCGCTGCACCTTGTTCTGATTAGCATATTATTTAGTGGATTTGTAGGAAAAAAAGAAACAATCTGTCCTTCGTCTTAGGTTCCTCGTGTACCGGTTCAAGCACTGCCCATGGTTGTCCCACCTCAGGAGCCTGACAAACCACCTGCCAACATTGCCACTACTCTTCCCATCAGGAATAAAGGTCAGTCACACTGTTGAAGACTGCTTTTTACATGTTGTCCAGGTGAAAATAAGCTTATAAAAAAATCTAGCCATTTAAAATCGTTTTTCTACAAAAGTGAATTTAACTCTTAAGTTGACACAATTAAAGACTTTTTACCAGTGAATAAAGCATGTAATTGGGAGAGAAGATAGTTAACAGTGCTGATCTGTGCTAGAATTAGAAATAATTAGCAGGAGAAATTTAGACATCTTGGGTAGCATTCTGGTTTTCCATTATTGACTCTAACTTTTATTAATGTAAAATATTAAGCTCAGTATAATTGGATGATTTTTTTTTTTGGTAAATTCCTTACTTAAATCTGTAGTGAAATAAGACATACAGATTAATAAGTTGAATCAAATTAAAAATTTAAAGTAACTGATTTAATATAGATTTTTATATCTGGGATACCTTTTTCAACTAATAATTCAAGGTTACTTCAGATACACTTGTTTATTTCTTTAGAAGTCTGAGGTCCATATTTGACTTGTGGATGTTACATCATGCATGTTCCTTAAGTTATGTCCCAAACATTACCCCTACCAGTTTGAGTCACTTTTTCCTTTTAAAAGTTTTACCTGAAGAAGCAATGTAGTTGTAGGTTTTGGTTTTGGCTATCTATATTATTTTATCAACAAGAATGATATTTCCACCAGCTCTTTTGAATTATTACTACCAACCTAGAACTTTGGCACCTTTTTCAATTGGTTGCTAAACCTGTAGCCAGAGCAGTCTGTTCACCTGGCTGTTAGAAGATAGCAGTGGATGGTGTAGTCCAATGTCTTTTCTTCCAGAGAAACTGAATCCCCAATTCTTTCCTGGCCAGGTAGCTGTGTGAATATGTGAATTTATAGCTTGCCTTTTTCAATCTTGAAGATGATAGGCCCCAACAAATACGTATATTTTAGTTGGATTTTAATTTCTTGGTACTTCTCAGTGGTTTGGGCACTGTGTGTGTGTGTGTGTGTGTGTGTGTGTGTGTGTGTGTGTGAGAGAGAGAGAGAGAGAGAGAGTGTGTGTGCGTGTGTGTATGAGAGAGAGAGAGAGAGAGAGTGTGTGTGTGTGTGTGTGTGTGTGTGTGTGTGAGAGAGAGAGAGAGAGAGAGAGAGTGTGTGTATTTAAAAGGCACAGGCTATTAAATGTCAAAAATCTTTGACTTAGGGGTCTAAGTTTTTTCTGCACCTTAATAATTTAGCTTTTTTTTTTTTCTTGTGAGTTTTGGCATCTTTATGACCATGTGAAATATATACACTTAGACCTAGATTTTACTTTGATTGCATCCCTTATATATCACGAACCTACATCCCTCTAATTTTCTGATTCCTAGCCATGTGATAATTTTAAAATCCTGAGATTAATTTTCAATATTATTATGCACATAAATCCCTACAGTTATATGTATGATAAGGTGGATATGTGTTTAACTTCTTAAAAAGGTGCATTTTCACCTTCTATGGATGTGATAACGTGGTGCATAACTGTTGGCACTAACCCTCCCAACAGTAACTCTGTAATGAGGATGCCATTCATGTGCACTTCTGAGGGGGTTTCTTTTTCACACAGCTGCTTCTAAACAAAAGTCCAGCAGCCATTTGCCTGCAAACAGCCAGGATGTACAGGGTTACATCACCAATCAGTCTCCAGAGAGCATTGTAGAAGAGGCTCAGGGAAAGTTAACAGAACTGGAGCAGAGGATAAAAGAAGCCATAGAGAAGAATGCACAGCTGCAGTCCTTGGAACTGGCTCACGCTGACCAACTTACCAAGGAGAAGATTGAGGAGCTGAACAAAACAAGGGAGGAACAAATTCAGAAGAAACAAAAGATTTTGGAGGAACTACAGAAAGTAGAACGAGAGCTACAACTGAAAACTCAACAGCAGCTTAAAAAGCAGTATCTAGAGGTTAAAGCTCAAAGAATTCAACTACAGCAGCAGCAGCAGCAATCTTGCCAACACCTGGGACTGCTAACTCCTGTTGGGGTTGAAGAACATCTTTCCGAGGGAGACTATGCACGGTTACAGCAAGTGGATCCTGTTTTGCTCAAAGATGAACCCCAGCAGACTGCTGCTCAGATTGGTTTTGCACCAATCCAGCCTCTGGCCATGCCTCAAGCTTTGCCTCTGGCGGCAGGTCCCTTACCTCCAGGGTCCATCGCAAATCTTACAGAACTGCAAGGAGTGATAGTTGGACAGCCAGTACTGGGCCAAGCACAGTTGGCAGGGCTGGGGCAAGGAATTCTGACAGAAACACAACAAGGGTTAATGGTAGCCAGCCCTGCTCAGACCCTCAATGACACGCTGGATGACATCATGGCAGGTGGGTTTATATTGTTACGAGCAGGTATCAAATATAATTTGCTTAAGGATAGTAACAGTGTGCCAGAAGTTTTGCCATTACCCAACTTGAGAACTGTTTTTGGACTCTTGACCCATGTGTATCTTTAGAAATAGTAGTTCCATCTCAGAAATTCTCAGGCGGATACAGGTCAAATTAAAAATTAATTCATTCAGTACAAATGGCGAAAGCTTTCTGGCTTAATTAAATAGGCTGCAAATCTAGAGGAGCTGATGTTTAATTTTTTACTTTTGTGATCCCTCCTTCCCCCAATAAGTTCAGAATACTGAGATTGAGTTTTGGTCTTTTGCTTCTGTATTTACACCAGTAAGCTGTCAAGTTAGTAAAAATCAAGGTACAAAACTTAATAGGACAAATCAGGAAGCTTATTTGTGTACAAAAGCACTTTATATCCTTATGTACTATTCTTCAAACCTAATGAATATTTAAACAAACCTTAAATGCCATTAATAAAGTACCAAACCAAATAGGCTTTGATTATACTGTATGTCAGTGATTTTATACCCTGCGAATGTTAATGTTTAATCTCTCTTTCTAATTAAAGATGTCGTTCCCTGACAGTTATCATAAATGAGATATTTTAAATATATAGCCATAGCGATTTTATTTCATTATAATTAGTTTCATTGGCAAGAAGTACTTTAGAAGATCGGTTTAATGCTTCTCATTTTTGCTACTTTTTGTTTTGTGAGTTCTGTAACAAAGTAATGGGATGAAATTTGAGACTTTTAATCCATAGAATGCCATACTGAGAAAGATGGAAATTTCCATAGGAAGTTTTAAAAAAAAAAAAGGGAATTTGGAAAGGAAAGAAAAAGAAGAATGAAGGGCATAAAAAGTTGAATTTTGCTTTCTTCTCCTTTTTTACTCATTGGTCTATATCAGAAAGGTCAACTCATTTTACAACTATGTTTTAGTAATAGTACATATTATGGTGAGGTTACATAGTGCTTCATTTTATAGAAATGTTTTATTTAGATACGATTCAGAAACGAATGAAAGCTAATGAAACAAGTTTTTTTTTAATTTTAAAATTGGAATTTTCCAGTCCTTTTTTAAAAATATTAACAGCAGTAATATACCAGATGAAAATCTTTCATAATCTTGAGTAAAATAACTACATCAGGAAAAATTGCTAGTGATAATTAATAGTAAGACCTATACAGGGTCTTAATGTTGATGAGTATAATTTTTTCTACAGAGTTGAAAAATGATTACTAATCATCCCTAGCAGGTTATAACAACAGGCAATAAAAGTAGATGATTTTAAAATACTTATGAAAATTGGAGTGCAATTGCTATACATCGAAGTTTAATACTATCTCCGTAGCCTATACTTTTGATCATAATAGTATTTTGCTTTATGTCAAGCTACCAAAGAATGTGTAGAGTTAAATGTTACCCATTTAAATGAAGAATGGATAGTCTATACCAGTGAATGTTTAAAAATTTTTTTGATTGTGCTGTCAGAGTTACCTGATGTATTTGGGCATAGTAGCCAACATTGATTTGCTGGTGGTACAACTTTTTATGTTCATGAGAACTAATAGAAGTTTGCAGAATACCTTTTTTCTTGATTTACTACATTCCTAGAACATATTTTCTGTGTTCTAAGTGTTTCCGTATAAACATTTTTAAATGAACATGACTTTTTACAAAATGGCAAATAATTGTCATACTATAAAATTATTTATTTCTTTATTCTCATTTATGTGGCGAGAGGAAAAATTGCCAGAAATACCCAGCTGTCTTCCTGCACACCATCCATAGACAACTCATGTTCACACATATACTCTGATGTACTCCTTTTTGCAGCCTTAAAAAAGCAAAGAAGCTTTTTTAAGCTTCTTTGAGACATTGAGTCCAGTCATCTGACTAAGGAAACTCCTTTGAGTTTCTACTGTATTACAACTTCTTAAGCTCATAGTCTTCTTTCCCTTCCTCCAACATAGCCTCTGCTCTTTCTTTAGTCCCATTTATAGACTGCTGTCATTATGTTTGGTCTCCTTTTCTCTAGTACTTAACTGGCCAAAATCTTCACCCTGCTGTTCTCCTTGCTTGCCAAAGCATAATAGTCCCATATAGCCTGTCTTAACACTTTGTCTTTGCTTATGGTATTAAGTTCCCCAGTTCTCCTGTTGTTAAAACTTTTCTGAGCATGCTTGTTTTCGCTCGCTAAACATAACTCTAAAATGAGGTCCCACGTGTAAAAGTCTATTCCAGAGTTTCTTTAGCTGCTTACATGTTTACATTTGTTATTTTTATCTATAGAAGTGAAAGGCAGTTAGTTTTAGTAAACCTGGTTGCATAGGTACCCCAAGGGAAGTAGTGAAAGGAGAGAACTGAGTTTTTCCATCTCCTTTTTGATGAGGTGATTAAAAACAACCAATTTTACTTAATAAAGGAAGTTAATTTTTGTAGAAATTATTATAGTTTAAGTAAATTATCACTTAATCAATTAACAATACATCTTAGATTTTAAAATCCTTTTAATATCATGAAATAAAATTTAGTGATTTGTACATACTGGCGTTTATCTTCTTTAAGCTACTTTTCATGTTTATCATTTTCATTTGTGAAAATCCAACCACAGGATATATGGAGTAACAATATCAAGGTCACTTGATACTTAATTTAATACATTAGCACATTCCCTTTTCTCTTGATCTAAATTCCTGAGGATTCAAATGATGTTTTATTTGGATTGACTTCTTTTTTTGTTTGGCTTTTAAAGTGATTGAAAAATGTATAATTATAGAATGTGTATTGCTATAATGTATAGTAATATTTGTGCCTGAACTAAGGATTTCATGTAAAGAAGATTTCTTAATTGACAGTTCTGTTTATAATTGTTGTAAGATCAATTTCAGTTTTACTCTTGGCAGGATAATAACCTCTTTTGCCCAATTTCAAATCCAGTTGTGAATCATGATTGTTTTTTGTCTGATGTAGTAAATAACTACTTTAGTAACACACATCCACACTCCTGTTAACCATTCAGCGATAAATGCCCGTGCTTTAATAATATCATAGTATTTTTAATAAGGGGATGAAAAAGAATTGATGTTCATGTATTAATTAACTCTAGAAGTGATTCAATGCGGGAATAATGTACCCTCAAGGGAATCTTCATTATGTCCTCTGCCACCATCTTAGTAGTATTCTCCTACTTCAAGTATTGACCTAACTAAGCCATTACTTCAGTTACATATTTGGGTGTGAAAATAATATCACAGTAATATCCTACTTAGAAGAATGAACAGTGTTCCATATTTGAACGGATGATTGTTTGCATGCATTTAATTCTACCCTAATCTTTTAATTTTTTACTTATAAATTGTGATTGCCACCTTGGTTGTTGGGTTTTTTAACCACCCTCAGAGTAATTCTTTATCTGAGAAAATACATTTCTATGTAAGGATTGGATTTTTCTATTTGAAAAATTGTCATGCTGAGGACTACAATTCAGAATATCCTGTGTTTAGTTAGTAAAACAGTAGGGTGGTATTTTAAATAATTAGATAGGAAGGTTCTTCCTTTCCAACCAGTGATAATTACTGTCATTGGTTCTAGAATATAAGGTGTGAAATTGCAAGTTAAAAAAAAATTTTCCCCCATTGGAATCATTCAATGCATTAAAGTATTTTTATTTTCAGGATTGTTTTGTATTTAGGTTTTATGATTACTTTCATAAGAGGGGAACTTGTCTTTCAGATGAATTACTTAGAAAATGGGTGACTTTCAATGCCCACTGTAAATTCAGAATATCATCTAATCAAAAATAACCAGAAAATGAGTTATTACTGCTATAGTAGTCTCTCTGTAGACATTTTATTTTTGAAATCTTAAATATCTTCTGATAAATATTTTTTACTATTACTGTGACCTAACAGTGTTTCGTCCTCATTAAGTACAGTTATTTTGTTCGACAGCAGTCAGTGGAAGAGCATCTGCAATGTCCAACACTCCTCCCCACAGTGCTGCCGCCTCCATGTCCCAACCTCAGACTCCAGCTCCGAGTCCTGTCATCTCTCCTTCAGCCATGCTTCCCATCTACCCTGCCATTGATATTGATGCCCAGGTAAGCTGTGGATTTAGGAGCTGTGGCCATTCATGGGAGTTAATACCATCATGGAAAACATTAACACTGAGGGACTGAAATCATGACAGACTGCTCTGTGAAAGACGTGAGCCACATTTATAAACTAAAATACACATTTAAAAAAATATGTGACAGATTGTTACTGATAATTATGTGGTGGTCTGGTTTCCCAGGTTATCAAATAAATTTTTTTCTTTTTAAACTCTTCTACTTTAGAAAAGAAATGTAATGTCAGGGATATAGCTCAGCAGCACAGCACCTGCCTGGCAAGTGCAAGGTCCTGAGTTTGATTCCTGGTACCCCCCCCCAAAGGAAAAATATAATGTAAAAATAATAACTTACTCATATTAGTGTGTATTTTCTACTAGTGGAAGATGTGCTTTAAAATATGTAATTGCATGTAAAAGAAAAATATTCTAACATTTATAGGCTTATTTTTATATATCATATATACTTTGTTATGTTTAAATTATTTTTGAAAATTCTGATTAAGTAGTGAGTCTCCAAAACTTAGCTATGAAAAGATTTCAAGGATGAATTCGAAGTTTTTCCTGCCTATTCAGATTAGCTGAAGGAATATGAGGCAAAAAAGATACTGTTTAAGCTTTAAAAAGTTTGAGAGCTATTAAGCAGAAGTTCTTTTAAAAAATTAGTGTCACACAGTCTCCAAGCAAGGTGAGGTTGGAGAGAACAGTGCATGTTCTATTCTGAAGACAGGCCCAGAGGTCTGACTATCAGTACTGAGGAGTGTGTTTGCAGGTTATAGACGTATTCTCGTATTTTGACTGATGAAGTTTTATATTCTGATTTATAATTGGGATAAAGGAGTATGTGTTAAAAGTTAATCTTGTGTATGATCATATAAGCCTGAGTTTCAGGAAGTATATGTTATTGATATGTATAGGCTATGTGTGTGTTATTGATATGTATAGGCTATGGACTACTAGGGCCATGTGCTCCTAACCTATTAAAAATAAAGTCTCCTTTTAATTAAAATGTTTTTTGGCAGTACTGTGAAAAGGAATTTCTTTGTGTTTTGTTTGCCAAATATCTACTGTTTTATATGTGTTGTCCCTTCCTTCCATTTTTTTTTTTTGCTTTTTCACTTAAAACTGTTAAGAACACATTCTAAGGAATTACTTCCTGTAATTATTATTTCATGTAATTTATATGAGACAGCTACTCTTACTATCCTGGAAAAAATTAAACATTTTCCTTATAATCATGTCATTTAGCTACGAAATGGGGATGGGAACCACACCCAGTTTATTTGACTCCAAAAACACCAATCTTAACTCCATGCTCTGTAGCTTTTTAAAGAACATTTCAGTGTTGAATTTCACTTACTTACATTCACTTCATATTGATAGCCTTATGGAACTGGTTCAGATGTGCTAGTGAATTTATGTTTTACATATGTATAGTCTTTTTTTCTTTGAAGCTATTAAAGTTAGCTAGAAATAGTTTTCCAATTCTTCTAGGTCCAAGAATTAATGCAGAAGCAGCAAAACTGAATACTTGTTTTTATGTTTTCAAGTGAAATAGACACAGAAAAAGTATATTTAAGTGTGATCATGATTTTACTGAATTGAAATTGTACTGGAGGTGAAATAATTTTACAAGACGAAGAAAAGTTACATTTTAAACATAGTAGGCATGCTGAAGATTTGACTCTGGCTCCTTAAAAATATCCCTCTATCTGGTCTTGCCCAGATAGAAGATTTTTTTCATCTGTTGGATTAGCCTAAAAAAGAAACTATTTTTTATGAAGTTTACTGTAATGAGTTGCTCAGTTATTAGAAAGTCCCTACATTGGGAAAAATGTGAAAAATAATAAAGTAAATTTTCATTCTTTTCTCCTTTAATTTTTGATGTTTTAAAAATGTTACTGGTTTTTATATCAATCAAGTACTTTAAATGATTAAAGATTCTCTTGTATGCAATCCATCTGTTTCAGTGTTTGGTTTTGTGTGTGCGTGTTTTGTTTTGTTTGTACTACTGGGAATTGAACCCAGGGCCTTCATACTGATCCACATCCCCAGCCCTTTTTATATTTTTTATTTTGAGACAGGGTCTCACTAAAGACTTGCCTCGAACTTGAGATCCTCCTGCCTCAGCATCTCAGAGTACTGGGAGTACAGGTGTGTGCCCCCATGCCCAGCTGAATGTTTTTTGATCTAAAATAAAATTTATGCGAGCTTATATTATGAATATATTTTGGTTTACCCATGATAATGCTATGCTGTAGCAGACAGATGATATGAGAAACTTAAAATTCTTACTGTTCTTAAAAGTTTAAACATTTTATAATTTTTTTTAAAGTTTAACACTCCTTAAAACATACAAACAATGCTTTGCAGATGCAATTTGAGTGTCCTTTATCCAAAATTCTTGTTACTTGAAATGTTCACCTTTCAGCATTTTGGCATATTTGGGCATATTTGCATAGACTTTACAAGTTCAGCATCTCTAACCTGGAATCCAAAATGTTGCAAAATCTGTAACTTTTTGAAGATCATCATGGTAGCATGCAAAAGTTCCACTTTTCATGTTAGGGATGCTCAACCTGTGTGAACTTCTCTAAGTTAGTCTTTTTGAAATCCCCTGAAGTGTAGGGCTTACTGTTCTCATCACAGATAAGAGGAGTGGGGTGTAGAAAGAATATCACAGTCACTTCTGACACGCATAGTACTGTGGAGGAAAGGGTTTATTTTGGCTCACAGTTTGTAGAGGTTTCAATTCATACTCAGTTGTCTCCTTGGCAAACCATCGTGTCAGGGGAGAAACAGCTTATTGGATGGCAGCAGAAAGCAGAGACAGATGGGGACATACCCCCACGACAACCACCTCTGACCAGGCTTCACTTGTCACGTTATATTTAGCTATAAACACATCAGAAGACTATCCACTGATGAGTATCAGACCCCTATAATCCCTAAATCTAGATATAAACCATAACCTAGAGATAATTACCTTACCTACAAACTAACAATAAAACCAGCTTTCAAATTCAGGCACTATACTTTTAGAATCTGTGCTCTTATTGTTTTATTATGCTACATGTTTTTTACTTCCTAACTTATGTGGGAACATTCAATTTATAATTATGTTGACTTGTCAAATTACAGAAGTGTATCTACTACCTATGTATTGTATGACTCCTTTTATAAAATACTAATGCTCCCAGAGTATGGTCATAACTTAAACTTCTTTAATTGAACATTTTATACAGGCAGTAATATTCTTTACAAGGATTAGCAGGAATCTCGGGTTTGATTCTGTAGTTTGAAGAAAGTAAAAGCATTTGTTTTCTTTCTAAAGTTCCTCAAACTTGTATTTTTCAACTAGAAACCACCTTTGGTGTGCAGGGCTATACCACAGACTCATCAGTTCTCCTTATGGTTTTATTAAATCAAGTCTCTGGATATTTTGAAAACTTTTTAATTTTTTGGTGGTTTGGGTCAGTCCCCCTGCCCCCTATTTTTAAAGGGTCTTACCACATAGTTCAGGTTGCCTTGAATTCATTGTATATTCCAGGCTGGCCTTGTACTCGTGGTGATCCTCCTACTTTAACCTCCTGAGCGCTAGAATTACAGTCTTGTACCACTATACCCAGCCATAATTTATAAGAGTAATACCACATAATATGCTGTTACCAAAATATATTTTAAGAAAAATTTGTAAATAAGAAATTATTTGGGATATCATTTTTACCATAACATTAGATAGGATAGCTCTAATTTTATTTTATTTTATTTCAGTAGTAAAACTAACCTTATCTCCGAACACCATACATATAGAAACTAGGAATCATGCAGAGATTTTTAAGAGCCACAGGTTATGGAATTAGGGGTAGCTCAGCAGTAGAGTATGCTTACGTTTTATGTGGTTCTGGGTTCAATTTCTAGCATCAGTAAATAACCAACAGATTTTATGTGATACATTAAATCTGACTGAAGGTTAGAGTTGAGTACCTCTTAATTTAATTTTTTGTATTGTGTGAGATTTGATTAGCCACTAAGTATAAGAAAGAACCACAGTTTTGTTTATGGGCTGCAAAAGCTTACTTATCATCTTCATTGTTACGTCTTTTGTATATTTCTGAACTGCTTGTTGTCAATCTCGTATTTCTCAGAGAGTTTTTCTTTTTGCAGTGGGGATTAAGCCTAGGACTTCACTCAGGCCTGGCAAATGCTCTACCACTGAACTGTAGTTCATTTTTTATTTTGAAAGTTGCACAAGCTAACCTCAGCCTTCTGCGTAGCAAGGATTATAAGCAGGTGCCCCTGCATCTGAATCCTTGAAGCTTTTCTTGAATTTGAGTAAATATAAGAAAAACAAGTGGTCCCTTACACAATCTTATGTTTCCTCAGTTTTTCATAATTAAAATAGCGTCTTTTTTCCCCATTATTATCTTTTAAAGGGGATAGATGATTATAATTTTCCATCTATGAAGACTATTCCAGAATTAGTCATGTGGATACCTTACAGAATATTTTTATATGGGATATAATTTTATCAATTTTGTAAGCCAGAATTCATTTTAACAATATCTGTTACAGTGTGGTTTGGTATAATTTATGGTATTGGAGGCTAAATAGAACCTTTTTAGGATGCGTATTGGATAAACTTTTAGTAAAGCTGTGAATGTGTCTCCTTTTACAGCTTTGAGACTTTCTGAGATGTGTGATGATGAACATACAGTGACATCTTGACCAGTGTACTATAACTTTGTACTGTAATGATTACAGGACTGGGTGTAGCTCAACTGTTTCATTTTTGCCTATTTTATATCAGCATTATGCAAAACACCTATTTTTTCTTTTCCTTGTCATTTTACTTCAATTAGTATGATACTGATGTATTACAAAGCAGGGAAGTAATCGTTTTGGGGTTGTGTAGGTGCATACTTGGGGAATGAAACTCTCAGAAATTAATTTGCTAGGCATTTTGGTGCATGCTTATAATCCCAGACTCAAGAGACTGAGGCAGGAAGATCACTGTGAGTTCAAGGCCAGCCTGCACTGTATGGTAAGACCCTGTCTCACAAACAACAACAACAACAATAACAACAAAAAGAACAAAAAGAAATGAATTAGTCAATTAGAGACTAGGTCTTGTATAGCTCAGTCTGTCGAGTGCTAGGATTGCAGGTATGTACCACTATTTGGCTCACTTCAGAATTTTAAATTCTTTCATTATTTTAAAAGATTATCATAAAATATTAATTGCTTTAATTTTTCTTTACTCCAGACATAAAGTGGAGCTACTCATTCTTAGTTTCAATTCCTTAGCCTATTTGATAACCTTAAATTTCTCAGCTTTAAGTAATTTTTCTTAAACTCTCATAATTTATTGTTTATTCTCTCATAGGATGAATCTAAATTATTTTTTGGTACCGGGGATCGAACTCGAGAATGCGTGCTTGCAAGGCAGGCGCTTATGCAGCTGAGCTAAGTCCCCAGCCCCGAATCCAAATTCTTTATGTGCAGTAATCCCTACGTTAGCAAGCAAGGCCTATGATAACTTTGTTGACCATAGAGTATAAATCAGAGTACTTACAAAAGGGCTAATTAATGCAGTTGAATTTATGTTTCATAATGTGGGGAAAATACATTTGACTGATCTACTAAAATGTTTCATGCTTGTCTTTTATATGTGTGTCTTCTTTCTCTAAGATTGAAGCAGTTTTCATAAACTGTCTTTTTGCCCCTGGAAAACAATTTTAAACCTCATAAACTTCATTAGAAAGTTGGCTTGTGTGTGGCCTGCACACCCACTAACCCCGAGGACGGGAGACAGACACTGCTGCTGTGCTTCAGGTCCTCTTCACGAGGCAGCAGGGAGCCAGAGTAAAAAATTTCCCTGCTTTCAGTGCCCGTATCTGCCAGTTACTAGCTGGTGTGGCCATCTGAAGGTTATTTCTCTGAGATTTCCCCCTGCTTTGTGAAGTCAGACACAATCATTTCTCTTTTGACCTTGAAGTGAAAGATACTTTTGGGTACTGTAGAGCACAAGAGCTGTCCCTCCTGCCACCTCAGTGGCCTTCTCTGTTGTTGGTAGCAGTCCTTCCCTTGCGGCCTGCCAGGCTCTGGCCACCAGCTCTGCTGTCTACCAGCCCCTTGACAGAGCAGCTCTTCTTTGTCACTGACCAGAGGCTTTTTCTTATTTCTGACTACTATTTTGCTTTTGTCTCATTTTTCTTTTTCTTTTTTTATGATGAAATTTGGTTTTTAGACGAATTTAGGTTGTGGGATGGTGTGACTTTTCTGTGTTTATTATATAAATATAACAAATAGAATAGAATTAAATGCTTCATATATATGATCTCTTGCTTGTTAGTAATAGTCTGAGTGTATGACCCTCCAGAGGTATTGTCATTCATTCTACATCACTGTCATTTACTGTTTTCTGGGAAAAAATGCAATCATCAATAAAACATATTCATTATCTCTCAAGAAGTTTTAGTCCTCTGAGAGCGACAGATAACAAAACAGTTTGATAAAGAGATGCATATGTGAAAGTGATGGAAGATACTCGAGTTACCCTGTCTGATAGGGAACTAAAGTGACACACATGTTTAGCTCAAAATTTTTTAGTACCCACATTTAAAATAAATGAAGCAGCACAGCAGCTAGAATGGTGGCACACACCTATAATCACAGCACTCTGGGAGGCTGAGGCAGGACGATCACAAGTTGCAGCCTAGTGTGGGAAACTTAGTGACTTAATGAGACCCTCTCTTAGAATAAAAAGGAGGCTCTAAATTGAATCCCCAGTATTGTCAAAAAAATTCATGTACAAAATTAAATATCAATTTGTATATGCATATTTTCCAAAGTGCATTGTGGTGTGTGCTTATGGTCTCAGTACTTGCGAAGCTGAGGCTAGAGGATCACTTAAATGCAAGAGTTCAAGATCAGCCTGGGCAGCTGAAGCTTCTCTCAAAAAAAAGTTGCCCTTAATATACCTGTAATACTGTTTCAGCATTTAACTAATACCAAAAAATTGAGTTGCTTTACATTTTTATTTCAACTAAAAGTCTTCATAATTTGGTGTGCATATTGCACTTGTAGTTAGGAAGATCAGATCGTACAGACATTGCCATATTAAGTGGAATAGTCTTTGTCTTTCAAAATACCAAGTGTGTTATACATTTTTGGTTCCTTTAGGGGCTTTGTCTCAGACATAACTAAGTTTCTTGGAAAGAGTTTTTCAAGTCTTGTCTTCAGGTTTTGTTGGGTGGATTTAGAACTATTTTGGCCTCACTACTGAGGATTCTGTTTGATATCCTATATATACTAAGGTGTTTCTAATTTGGCTGTTTGTAGCTGTATATTCCAGTTCTTGGTATTAAAGTCTTTCCCTGGCCACCAATAATATCCTTGTGCACATGTGCAGATCAAAGTTCAACTCAGGCCTTGAGGGGAACCCTTCCTGGGTCTCCAGAGTACAATCCTGTTAGTGTAATCTGCAACATTAACTCTAGTACCTTCACTCTCTGCACTCTATCTTCCCAACTAGGGAAGACTGCCAGGCTCTGGGCACCTGTTCAGGCACTGCAGCCTGAAAGCTCTCTAGGCAGGAAGTTGGGTTAATCATTTGTGCTCAGAGATCTCAGTCTACATTGTCTATATAAGCACCATTACTTCAGTATGTGGTTTGTTTTTTGTTTTTTACTTACTTGAGATAGAAAAATAAATCTAGTGTATATTTCAGAAGCAAAAGTGAGTTCATGGTTTCTTTAAATCATATAGTCTACTTAAAATATGCTGCTATGAAGGAAAATTACACTTTTTTCTTGGTGTTCAAGAATTGCCCATATCATGCAAGTATTATTTATTGTCTTTAAAAACTAAATCATTGTTTAGCCACTGGTGGAGTAAAAAGCCAGACAAGCCTTTCTCTTATATGTCTGATATTGTACAAATGTATATGTGTGTGTTTACTACTGACATTTAAAAACTGTCTAATAAGCTAATCAGAAAATGAATTTCCTACAGACTGAGAGCAATCATGACACAGCGTTAACACTTGCCTGTGCTGGGGGCCATGAGGAGCTGGTACAAACACTGCTGGAGAGAGGAGCTAGCATCGAGCACCGAGATAAGAAAGGTAAGGCTTAGCCATGTGTCAGTTTTATTTTCTGTAATATGTATGGAAAAAATTTTAGATAATTTAGAAATATTACTTCTGAGCCCCATTTTGATGCTTAGTTGTATTGGAAAAAGGTGTTGTTCCTTTGCTTAGCACTTCGTGAAAAGATGATTATTTTTTTCCAGGTTTTACTCCACTCATCTTGGCTGCTACAGCTGGTCATGTTGGGGTTGTAGAAATACTGCTGGACAATGGTGCAGACATTGAAGCCCAGTCAGAAAGAACCAAGGACACACCACTCTCCTTGGCTTGTTCTGGGGGCAGACAAGAGGTAACAGTTCTTCTTAATGTAATTTTTTCCCCCTCTTTGTGTATAGTAGATACATACTATGTAATTTTTCACCCCCTACAGGAATAGTGATTTGATGTTTCCATTTATCAAAGTAATTCAGGCTATAATTTACTAGCAAAAATACACTATTAGCATAAACTATATTCCCAGGAAAATACACATTACTTATAACAGTGCTCTTCTGAAATTAACACCTACATACGTGTCCCTGTGTATTACCATTTAAGGTAAGAGAAACACTAAGATGCTCCAAATCAGGGCCTGTCTTCTTGCATTTTGGAACTTAGATCAATTGACCTTGATTAAGTAGGCTCAAGAAACTGTAACATTACAACCCCTTTCATGTTTTCTGGCAAGTAATAATTAGCTAAATAACTGTTTATTTTTCCCCAAATCCATTATGTCATACAGGGGATATAAAACTTACTGAAGCAGGTGTGCTATATCTAAAGTCACAACTTCTCAATCAGGGATTTATTGAATCTTAGATGTAGGGTGAAGTCATCCAGATTAGGTTTTGTTTTTTAAAACAGGGTAGTTCAGGCCAGCCTTGAACTCACTGTGTAGCGCGGATAACCTTGAACTTGGAGTGATCCTCCGGCCTCAGTCTCCCGAGCCCTGGGATTACTGGTATGGACCACCACACCCATCTTCAGATTACTTTCTTACTCATTTTAAAAGTTCCTTCTCTTCTTTCCAACCTCCCCCTCCCCTACCCTTTTCCTTTCAGAGTTTTCCTACTTAGGAGTTGCTAAGTTTTCTATTTCTGGTCCTATTCTTTGAACAAATAGTTTGTTTATAACCATCTTTTTCTCTTTAGGTGTTCTACTATGTTGCTCAAAGTCATCCATTGTCTGTTTGAAGGAAGACCTGTTTTTTAGTTGCTAGCCAGAGAATACTATTTCAAATCTTTCAGTCTTCTGGGCTGTTTCGCCCTTTATGTGAATGAACTCTGACTGGCTAACTGTTGACCATTGCCTCTTCCTAGGTGAGCACTATGATAGCTCACCAGGTTACATTTAATTCTAACCAGTTAAACTCACTGGAATTTAACAGCTGGTCATGCTGACTCATGTCTGTAATCCCAGCACTTGGGAGAAAAGGAGAGCTAGAATAATTCCTATACAAAAGAATGGAAACTCTATTAAAATGGTAAAAGTATGAGTAGATACAGGTTAGTGATTCTGTATTTTGTAGAATAAAGGAATTGAAACCTAATAACGGGAACATAGATAAATGATTTGTTATTAGATTTCCTTTGATTATTTCCATAGCTTTTGCCCTTATCTAGTCCATACATGTGTGAATTGTTAGATGTACTTCTTAGTAGAGATGTTCAGCATGACAATTAACAAAGGACCTGTGTTCTACTATGCTGTTTCTTCTTGCTATGTCTTTTTTTTCTCCCATAATACCCACAGTGAAGCTGAGTTTGGTGGCACATGCCTATAATGCCAGCACTGGGGAGGCTGAGGAAGGTAAATTGCCATAGTTTGAAACTAGCCTGGGATGCATGGTTGAGTTCAAGCCCAGCTTATACTATATAGCAAGCCCCCCCCCCCGAAAAAAAGGTCCAGTGGATCAGTGAGAAGATTTTACACCAAAAATTAAGTAAGACAGTCAAAAGTAAACTTAGCTAGGAGTGGTAGTGAATGGAAGTAATCCCAGCATTCTGGAGGTTGAGGCAGGAAGATTACCTTGAGTTCAAAGCCAGCTTATGTTATATAATAAAACCCTATGTCAAAATGAATGAATAAATAAAAAAATAGTAAACTTAGTTTGATATACAGTATTTTCTTTCTACTCTGTCAGAAAAATTCCTGATTTGGAGTATCGTAGTGTTTCTCTTAACCTTAAAATTTTTTATCAGTCTCATACAAATTTTATGACATATATTTTTGTGGATAAATAACATTGAACTGAAAAGCTAATAATAAAATATTGGTCAGGAATTAATTATTTCTCTTTCAGTATGTAATAAAAATAAAATATTGCCTTAAATCCTTATGTAGCTTGAAATAATACTTGCTTTCTGTAGTAATAATTTTTAAATGTTTAATCAAAGAAATAAGTTGGTTTCTTTCATTTAAAAATAGTAAAGCCAATAGAGTGCTGTAATTTTTATGGATTATACATTCCTATTCAAGTGTAGCAGATGAGCTTATAACCATTGTAGGAGTTTCAGTTGAAGCAGTTAAACTAAACTTAAAATGCCAGTTTACTACAAAATCACAGACATTTTATATTGAGTGTTTATTCCTCTTTGAGAAGAGACCAGTCTCTCTGAGGGATAACTTTACATAATGGAATTGAGAACATTTCAGAAATGTGGAAATTGTTTTCTACTTTATTACTTTAAGGGATTTTTCTAAAATGAAATTGACTAATGCCACTTTTTATCTTGTTTTTATCAAAGAAGCCACCTAGTCTTATTGGCTTTGAAAATTGGGCCTAGCTTTATTCAGAGAAGTAAAAAGTTTTTGATTGATAGATAAGAGATGTCATTGTTCATTAAAAATGCTATCTAGGAAATACTATAGTTGTTAATAAGAGCAAGGTTAAGAGCTATGATTTTGAGGTAATCATAACTTTCTTGTGCTTCATTTCTAGAATGGAGATAAAGGTATAGTACCTGTGTCAGAGGATAGTACTTTGCATTTAAATGGTATAGGGAGTAAAAAGCTATGAATGATTAATAAGCACATAAGTGCTAAACAGTTATAATTGTGAAGGAAAGGTAGTTTAGGTGGAGTGGGATACACAGCACACTAGACTGTGGTGAGGATTAAAGATTGGTAACAATAAGTGTTGCCACGATGTAGAGCAACTGCAATTCATGAATCGTGATGGTAGTACAAAGAGTCCTAAAACTTTAGAGAATAATCTGGGAATTTCTTATAAGACGACATATCCAGAAAACTCGATTGCTAGGTGGAAATTATGCATTGATAGCATAATACAATATTAGTGGTAAAATCTAGGTAACACATGGACAGTCTTTTCAACTGTTTTTGAAGAAAGATAGGTATTAACTATTTTTAAATATTTAAAAAAGTTACAGATTGAGTGGTCTAAAATTATTCTAAATGTATTTACATGTATAAATTTAAACATTGCCAAACATGATGGCACATGGTCTGTCATCCTCACACTTGGGAATTTGAGGCAGAAGGCTCACCATAACTTTTTGAGACCAGCCTTGCATACATAGTAAGTTCAAGGCTGGCCTAAACTACATAGTAAGACGTTGTGTCCAAAAAAAAAAAAATCTATCTAGCCATAGTGGCATACACCTTAATCCTAGCACTGGGAGGGTGAGGCAGGAGGATTGCAGGTTGTATCCCAGTCTGGGCAACTTGATAACTTAGAAAGATCCTGTCACAAAACAAAATTTAAAGTTCAGCTTAGTGGAAAAGTCTTGGGTACAGTCCCTAGTAGTACTATAGGAATAAAATTAAAATTCTGTCTCATATTAGTTGTATTTTACCACTGTGTAATGGAATAACAAAAATACTGATTTCCAAAATAGCATGTCATGTTTTACATCCAGATATTCCATGAATATGCTGTACTTTGTCAAAAGATTTCTAGATGGGTTTTATTTGAGAAGTTTTTCTCTTTCTTGTCCATTTTGTGTAGAGGGTGAAAGAACTTGTCCCCTTTTTTGGTTTACCACAGACCAGAAAAAAGAGAAATATAAAAGGCATTCCCTGAAAATTGTGTCACCGTAAAACATGCTTCTTTCCCTTTTCCTTTCCAGGTAGTGGAGCTGTTGTTAGCACGAGGGGCAAACAAAGAGCACAGGAATGTTTCTGATTACACACCCCTGAGTCTGGCTGCTTCGGGTGGCTATGTGAACATCATCAAGATACTGCTCAATGCAGGCGCCGAGATTAACTCTAGGCAAGTTTACCCTTGTGTACAGACCCTGTTCTTATTAAGAGTGTTATGTTAAAGATATTTGTAGGTCACCTGTTTTTGAATACTATATTTGGCCTTTCCTAAAACAGATGAACTCTGTTGAGATAGGAATTGAAAAAACTATCAATTATATTAAAACTCTCCATTATAAATCATTTTTCTGGTGTAAAAATTTTTTTTTTGTTGTTGTCGTTCTTCCCATGTCTTAATCCCCAGAACTGGTAGCAAATTGGGCATTTCTCCCCTCATGTTAGCCGCAATGAATGGGCACACGGCTGCTGTCAAGCTCCTGCTGGACATGGGGTCCGACATAAATGCTCAAATAGAAACCAATCGGAACACTGCCCTTACCTTAGCCTGCTTCCAAGGAAGAACTGAAGTGGTTAGTCTTCTGCTTGATAGAAAAGCAAATGTTGAACACAGAGCTAAGGTAAGAAAAGGTGTGAATTTACTCATGAATTTATTGCTTTGATGTTTATAGTATACAGTAATAGTCTATTACTTTTTAAAAGATAGTCTTGCTATGTAATGCAGCCTGGCCTTGAACTCAAAATCCTAACCTGGCTTATTTTAGTACTTTCTAATAATACTTATTTCCTATGGTTATATTAAATTAGAAATCATTCTGAGTCACTCAAGTATTGACTTTTGAAAACACTTCAAGTGTACATTTTTTATAGGTTTTCATCTGAAAAAGATATGCTATTTTGAAAAAAGCGAGAGAAAGTATATTGCCAGTTACATGCTAAATGCGTGCATCTTATTCAGACTTCTTTTCTTAACACTGGTTTTAGGTACAGTTACCTTCTTATGATAGATTATTAGGCTATAATTCTGAGAAACAGGTATCAGTGCTGAGACTGTTATGACTCTTTCTAAAGACTATACCATATTGTTCCCTCAGACTTTTTTCTTTTTTTACATTTTGGCTATTTCCAGTCCCCAATATGGTTTTTCTGTTCATTTGTTCGTTTATTTTCCACTAAATTTAGACTGGCCTCACACCACTAATGGAAGCTGCCTCTGGTGGATATGCAGAGGTGGGTCGAGTTCTTTTGGATAAAGGTGCTGATGTTAATGCCCCTCCAGTTCCCTCCTCAAGAGATACAGCTTTAACCATAGCAGCAGATAAGGGGCATTATAAATTCTGTGAGCTTCTCATTGGCAGGTAAGATACTTTCATATCTTTCATGTGTGAACGTAAGTGTTACTGGTCATTCATATTCTCTCTGAGCAGTCATATCATTGAAAAAAATCAAGTATATTTCCTTCTATAAACTGCAAGTGGGAGTTTTTTTCCTCTCAAACTTAACCTGTCTATTTTTCATCCATCCAGACTTAGGTGTTACATTGTCTGGTTTGTTTCAGTGCAGCTTAATATTTTTCCTCCTTGTTGTGTATGTACTTTTTCAGTGCCATAATAAGGTATCTGAATGTGCTGTTGTTGTCCATCCTCACGTCTCCCACACAGTTGAGTTTTACCAAGTATTACCGCACTTCAGGTCTTTAAAGTCTGGCAGTAATTTAGGGCTCCTGGTTGATTTTTCTGTTCTTTATAGCAGTTAGGGATTTTGGATGACAGTTTTGGAACTATTCAGCATTATTAGAATTAAGATTAGTCATTTAGAATTTGCCTGCCAGTTTGCAGTGGCGTTCATCTCCCAATCTGTACTTTTCACTCAATGGTCTTAAGACGTTTGTGTGGTAGCATACTAAGAGTGTTTGGTATTCTTTATTACTGGTAACTACTGTTCCTACCATGAGTTATCTCATCTACTTGATACCCATCTAACATGTGCTAGACCTACATATTATTCTTAAACTTATTTTTTCAGAAACTACATACTATAAGTACATGAATATAAATAATGTTAAGATACGTATTTGTGTTGTGGATACTTTCTGTATCTCTAGATTGTTTTTTAATATATTATGATATTATGAGTTTTACTTTTTACTAAAAACTTTCCATTTTCTCTGGATTTGAAACAAAGAATTATGGTCACTTTTAAATTAGGATATCAAATATTGAATATATGACTTTAATTTGGTGGCTGAAAATGCTTTGTAATATAATTCTAAGAGAATATATTTAATACTTGAATATTAAAAATAATTTTCATCTTTATAGAGTATTTCATATGTTACTAGTTGTGGGGTTTTTGTTACTTATATCATTCCATTTCATTTAAGACAGTGCTATCTATGTCATTCATTTTTAGGGGAGCTCATATTGATGTACGTAACAAGAAGGGGAACACTCCATTGTGGCTAGCAGCAAATGGTGGACACCTTGATGTGGTTCAGTTACTGGTACAAGCAGGTGCTGATGTAGACGCAGCAGATAACCGCAAAATAACTCCTCTTATGGCAGCATTTAGAAAGGTAGTGGTCTTTGATCCTCATTTACATGATGTTTTCCACTTTAGTAAAGGAAGTGCATGTCTCATCACTGAAGACTCATAATTTAGTAACTTTGGTGAGAGCAAGTCATATGCATATTATTACTCTGTTAACACTGAAGGAGAGATAACAGGTATGACAGAAAAGCTATATACTATTATAGTGGACATCAAAGCTAAATGAAGTTTTGAAAAGTCTTTTCAGTAGTATTGTTAAATCCAGTTGTAATCTTAGTATTTCACAAAATGTAACTCCAGTGAAGAGTAACCAGTTGGAGCTACTTGGATATGGACAAATGTTTCCTTCTGTTACCACTGCAAAGTATAACTTAGATTTATTCTATTCTCATCATTGTTAATACTGAGAAGAAAAATAATAGTCTCATTACCAGTATTTTAAATTTCTGAAAATCCAGTGTAATATAGAGAAAATATGCATTACAGAAATACTTGCTTTCTGGATTTTTCATTTGAAGAAATGTCAATAAAATCTCCTGTAGATTCCAAAATGTGGAAGAATTCTAATATATACAAGATGTCTTCTCTTCCTTTTTCTCCTCTTGTTCTCTGATTCGTCGTGTCTGTCTGTCCTTCCTTTGTGAGGCTTTCCGCCAATGCCAACCCCACTGTAACTCAGGGCTTTCATACTGAGCTACATCCCTGGTTCTATTTATTTAATTTTGAGAGACAGGACCTCCCAATGTGTTTCCCAGGCTGGGCTTCAAGTTGCAGTTTTTCAACCCTGCCTCAGCGTTCTAGAGCACAGGGATTATAGGCACACACCACCACAGCCAGCTTGATGTTTTTTTTTTTTTTTTAAATCAAATTTATTTGTTTATTTGAGACAAGGTCTGGCTATTGCAGTTGAGGCTGGACTTGAACTCACTGTGTAACCCAGGCTGGCCTCAAACTTGTGACATACTTCTGTCTCAGCTTCCCAAATACTGGGATTATAAACATGTGCTTCCACAACTGGCTTGACTCTTATTCTTTATCTTTCATTCATCAAACTTACTTCTTCAGGAGCTACCTATCTCTAATTGAAGCAGGCATGTCATTATCAAGTTTGTCTTCCTGACCATTCCATCATTGTGCTGTTTTGAGTAGTTTTGTGCCTGTAGTGTCTGACCTCCTTTGAAATCCAACCTGGTTTGGTGTTCAAAGCCATCACAGTTCAGTACCTGTAGGTATTCTTATACTACTATTCTCGTGTGTAGTTGTCTTTTCCTTAGTTGATCTTTTTTCTTCTGTCTCATATCATCTCTGTTCTCATTTAGAATGACCTTTTTCTGTCGCTCCTCATTTTTTCCAGTTAGTTATTCTTTAGGTAATATAAAACTTACTTTCTGCACAAACTGTTTCTATCCTATTTGAGCTTACATTGAGTTCTCCAATTTCCTACATTATCGAAGTTCTGCAGTACTTTATTATCTTTTTATCATTTAGCTTGCCAAATATCTTAGTGTTATTACTGTTATTATTTTTTGGTGTTTCTCTAATATCTGGCATGTGTGAATCTTTCAAATAGACAATTTTAATATTATATGAACAGTGTTTATCTTTTATACTGTTCATTTTATTTATCTTTTGAATACCCCTCAGTAATATAATAGCAATGTAATATAATAGCAATGACTTGCTATTATATTACAGTCATATTTTTTTAATGTAGCCTAATAAGGGAAGTTAGACCTATGTTCAAGTCCTGACAAACTGTATAAGTTGTCCCATATAAATAGTGTAAGGACTAAGTGTTGGAAAGATCATTGGGGAATGATGCAAGTGGCATTTTAGCTCTTCATTTAAAGCAAAGTTGTTACAACATCAGGACAAAAAGGAAGAGAGAATTACTCTTACTGTTACTTTTTATTCAGACTGGCTAAATTATTATGGATGTTGTGCCTAGATGGGTAAAAGTTCAGTGAATCTAGAGTTTGAAATTACTTAGATACTGAGCTGTGTTATAGTGAATTATTTAACCACAGCTAATGCTGGTGCAAAGGGTATTTTCTTTCACACCGCTTAGTATAGTGCTATTTGGTTTTTATCTGAAAGAATAAAATAATAAAATTGTTATTTTTACTTGTTTCATTGAGACAGGATCAGGACAACTTTGAACTCACTATGTAGTATTTTTATTCTTTTAGTACTTAGAAGTGAAACTGGATGCTCATTTGTAGTGAGTTGCCAAAGAAAAGTAAGACGAGTATTTATCTTTTTTCTCTTTTTTTCATTAGACATACCTCTTCCAACTTTTTTTTTTTTATATTTTTGATTTTTTTTCTTTTACTCAAAGTTATATAGAATTTTAGGTCACATAATTCTGTGCTTATTGGAAAGATTGGATGAGAATGAACAGTGTAGATTTAACCCATTACAATCAAAGTCTGTTTTTTATTTACAGTACAAATAGACAACTTTGTGTTTGTTGTTATATTCATATGGCCAGAGTTTATTTCTTGAATCCAAATAGGGGTCTGTTTTCTATCTGTCTGACATTACTGTTACTTTTTTAGGGTCACGTGAAGGTGGTACGCTACTTGGTAAAAGAAGTCAATCAGTTTCCCTCAGATTCTGAGTGTATGCGATACATAGCTACCATCACTGATAAGGTAATGTGTCCTTACTGCATGAACTGGAGATTTCATTTGTTACACTGTCTCTTGTGCTAAGAAAAGTCTTAGTTTGACCAATAATGTGTAAACCATAATGATTTTTTAAAATCAGTTGTTTGTGAATGAAGTATGCTATTTAAAAAGACTTACAGATTTGCTTACCTTTTGAATTAGTAAAACTTTCTGTGATAGAATTGTATGTCTAGCCAGGCGCGGTGGCGCACTCCTATATTCCTAGCATTCAGGAGGGTGAGGCAGGAGGATCATTGCAAGTTTGAGACCAGCTGGGCTGCAAAGTGAGCCCAAGGACAGCCTGAACTGCATGCTGAGACCCTGCCTCCAAAGAGACCAAAAAAAACCCCACACACAAAACTATTTCTGTGATAGAAGTAATATTTTAATAATATTTGTAAATATACGCTGTTCTAAAAATGTGTTTTGAAAATACAGTTGAAGAGCTAGTGTGTCTCAGTGCTCAGTGTCTGTAATGCCTTCTGTGAGTGGCTAATATTTAAAGACAATTCTTCTCAATTACTTCAGGAATTTTTTGTTCGCTTCGGTCATTTCCTTTGAGCCCATTAACCAGCTCACATACATTATCATAGTTCTGTTTGGAGGAAATAATCCTAGTTTCCAATAATTTTAGTACCACTTCGTCAATAGCAAAAGATTTTGCTTTCGAATATTTATTTTTAAATATGCCACCTAAATTTTGTATTTATTTGTACTTTTTTGTCTTTTTTCTCCCACTGATTTTTATTCCCCGTGCTTATATGCTTTAATGAAAATCTTCATGTTTTTAGGAATCTCACTAAATGGGAATTGTTCTTTGAGACTAGAAATATCTTTTTTTTATTATAGGAGATGCTGAAGAAATGTCATCTTTGTATGGAGTCAATAGTACAAGCCAAAGACAGACAGGCTGCTGAAGCCAACAAGAATGCCAGCATTTTGTTAGAAGAGTTAGACCTGGAAAAGGTAATATGACGGCCTTTACATGTGAAAACTGCATACTTTTTCCCATTCTGCTCTTTCCCCCCACAATCGGTTTTGTGGTTTTGTTTTTATCTAAATCATGTACATGATCCTCTCAGTTTGGCTCAAATATGTAGTGAAAATTATGAGTGCTTTATATATCATTAAAAGCATTTTCTTCGTAATCAAATTAACAATTTTTTGTTATCGAATCACATTGATGTGAAAGCTAGGTTGTGGTGGCATAGGCCTGTAATCCCAGTACTTGGGAGGCTAAGTCAATTTTTGAGGCCAGCTTGGGCTACATAGTTCAGTGTCAGCCTGAGCTGCATAAGGAGACCCTATCTTACAGCTCCCACCTCCCCCAAAAGACAGATTAGATTCAGATTTTGGGTTTGGTCTTATTTCAACTACTCATCTCTTAAATTTTGAAATTACACCTACATTTTCTTTGATTCCTGACCTTTTTTAAATTTATTGCCAACACATTTTTCTGAAGTATCACATGTACTAATAAAGGCATAACCAACTAGTGGAATACACCATTTAGAATGTTTAATGAATACTTTTTATTATTTGGTTTCCTTCCTTCCTTCCTTCCTTCCTTCCTTCCTTCCTTCCTTCCTTCCTTCCTTCCTTCCTTCCTTCCTTCCTCTCACTCTCCCTTTTCTTTTCTTTTCCTTTCTTTTCTTTCTTTTTCTTTTCTTTTTTCCTTCCTTCCTTCCTTCCTTCCTTCCTTCCATCCATCCATCCATCCATCCATCTTTCAACAGCTGGCCTCAAATTCACTATGTAACCCAGACTGGTCCCATATGAATTCATGGCAGTCCTCCTATCTCAGTCTCTCAAGTGCTGGGATAACAGACATGTGCCACCATGCCCAAAAAGTACTTTTTCTTCAAATGCATGACTTGGGCTCACAGGTATAGGCTTACAACTAGCACTTTGGGAGGCTGAGGTAGGATTGCAAGTCTGAACCCAGTCTCTGTCAGTTTATTGTAAATAAAAACCCTAGATTCACTCCCCAGTACCTTGCACAAAAATAAATACGTAACTTATCTTTGTACTGTTTTTGCTAGGGCAGAGTACATCATTTCTGTTCTCATGGAGAACAAACTTGGGGTTGATCTCACACTGAGCTATGTCCCAGGTTTTTATTTAATTTGAAATAGGATCTCACTAATTCCCCAGATTGGCTTCTAACCTGAGGTCTTCTTGCCTTAGCCTCCAAAGAACTACTAGGAGTACAGGTATAAACCACTGCACCAGCTCATATGCCCTTTCTGATTTGGTTTGGATCCATTTTCTACTATACCTGCTTTGCTTTGTTGAATTACGTTATTCTACATAAGTGAGTTATTCTAAGCATTTTATTCTAATTGAAATTGGAAAATACATTTTGCCAGATACTGTGGCCCACACCTATCATTTGAGTACTCTGGGAAGTGATGCAAGTAGTTTGCAAGTCCGCACCTGGCCTGGGCAGTTTGGCAAGACTAAATTTTACCCCCAGTACAGGAAAAAAAGAAAATATAGTCTGCAAAAGAAAATATAGTAGAAGTTCTTAATTTTTTAAAAAAATTATGGTTTAGAGTCTGATCAAACCAAAATTTGCTTTTCAGGTCATTTTAAAATGTCATGTAGGTGTGTATTAAGGATGGACCCACATTGTAGTCATGTTCCACTACATGCATAGAAAGTTTTTGAAGAGTGTTGAATGTATTGAGAGATTTTGTGATGAACTCTGTAACTATTACTTGACCTATTTTTTGTTTGTTTGTTTTATATTTTATGGTGCAGAAGATCAAACCCAGGCTCTTATGAATGTTAGGCCAGTGATCTGCAGCCGAACTACGTCCACACATATCTCTACCCCTTTGACTTATTTTTGTATTTGTTTTCTTTGAACATTTTATTTTTGTTTCTTTGTTCTGTTTTTTTTGAGACAGGATCTTACTATATAGTTCAAGTGGCCTTGAACTCACTCTCTAGCCTAGGCTGACCTCACCCTCCTGGCTCAGCCCTCCTGAGTATAGGCTTCTACCTCCACACTTGGCTTCATATAACATTTTAATGTATATCAAATATGAGGTGTATGAATAGGGCCAGGATTGGTTGGTTTGTTTTCATTGAGAAGATTTTTGCTAAGTAGCTTAGGCTGACCTTGAACTTACTATGTAGCCCAGGCTAACTTCCAACTCACGGTGATCCTCCTGCCGTAGCTTCTGAAATGTTGAGATAACTGCATGCTGGCCCAAGTTAGGTAAAATAATTTTTGTTATTTTGTCTCTGTAAACAAGTATTATCTTCAGTGTAATTGGGAAAAGTGAATTTGTGAGAAGTAAAGTAACTTGCCTAAAGTAGGCAAAACTTAACAGAATTGTTTAAGTTCTGTGGTTGTCTGTTGTCAGCCAGGCTTGGTTGTGCATGACTGCAGTCTAAGCCCTTGGGTGGCTAACACAACCAGCCTATGCTCCCAGTGAGTTTAGGGCCACCCAGACTACAGGAAAGGCTGTCAAATAAGCAAAAGCAAGAGTATCTGCTCCTCTTCCTCTGGCCACATTGTGCAGCCATAGCAACTATTGTCCTTTTGCTCTTACTGTATTTTCTGCCTAGAGTGTTCCTCACATGTCTTCATGTTTTAGTTTCTTCTCCATCTTTTCCTGTGTGTGTGTGTGTGTGTGTGTGTGTGTGTGTGTGTGTGTGACAGATATTGGGGATCCAACCCACACCTGTGCACTAAGCTATCTCTCCCAGAAATTTTAAATGTTTCCAGAGGATCAAGTCACTAAGTTGTCCAGGCTGAGCTAGCATTTCTGTTTCAGCCTCTCAGAGTACACAGATTACAGGAATATGCCACCATGCCTGCCTTTTTCTTATTTTTTGCTTGCTTCTTTATTTTCTAACATTATAAATACTATACTTTGCTTATCCTGTCACTTCACAAATTGTATGTACCAAAAAATGACGAATGGCACAGTAGGCACTCAATAAATATTTGATGAATGAATAAATACTCACATACATTGTGTTGGTGTGTTTTTTTCAAAACTGCAATCATATAAACATTATTGTCACTTGACTTTCCCTTTTTGATAGTTGATGGATATTATCAGTTGATAGTGATTTTAAAGAAATGCAGAGTATTGCATAGTAACATTGTATTCAGGGTGTTTTTTTTTGAGGTTTTTAAATACTTGGTGCTTATTTTTGTAGTATAAATTAACGAAGAATTCTTAAGTATAAATTAATTAGCCCTAATTTGACTGTCCTATCTGAATTGTACACATTTAGTGACAATTTTTGAGTGGGCAGAGCTTTATTTATAAACTCCAGCCTGCATTTCTCTTTGAAATATTGTTAGGTTGGGAGATAAACATTTGGCTATTTTTAAATTACCATTTATATCTAATCAGTATGTACTTTGGGGGCACTTTATGGGTCCAGAATTTATCATTTAGCAACATTGGAGTTAATCTTGGTTGGTTTGAATTGAGGTGCTTGGTTAACTTATTCCATGTAGAAAAATATTTCTGCTGGGTATCTAGGAGGATTGCTGTGAGTTTGAAGCCAGTCTGAACTGTATAGTAAAAAAGGAACAAAGAAAGAAAGAAATTAATTAATTAATTTTGTGAGCATTTGGCATGAGGTAGATTCCCTACTCTAGGGTTACTGCATTCATAGATAGTAGAGTCCTCTTACAATTAATTGCTTCCCTTTAGAACATTAACTGGGCTTTATTCTTGCCTATTAATCTTCCTCTTTTTGGTTCATTACTCAATTTTTTCTGCTTAGTTTTCACAACCTTTTAGGGAGCTATCTCTAACATTTTTAACACACTTAGGGTAAAATCTCAGGTTCGCACATTCCATTCTCTGCTCATCACCTGCAGTCTTTCCTGCTTTTCTCCCTCTACAGTCCACCTCCGTTAGTGCTGCTGACACATCCAGCCAGTGGTGGGATCCATTTGTATCATGTATGTGGTCCTTTCACTTTTCCTGTGTCCATCCTTGCTTCTCACTGTGTTTCCCTCCCTTATTGATTGGAGGTTTAACTCCTCAGCCCTGCTTATTTTATTTTTATTTTGAGACCAGTTCTCACTGAGTTGTCAGAGCTGTGCCCAAACTTGTGATCCTCCTGCCTCGCGGCCTCTGAGAATGCTAGAGTTACAAGCATACCACCCTGCCTGGCTTCCTTTTCCTTATTGTTAGCCTCTATCCTAATAACAGTCGGCATTGACAACTTGCACTGACTGTGTGGCCGTGAATCTTCTTGTGGGTGGAATGGTGGGCTTACATTTGGTTGGTGCTCTATGTTTCTGGGTTCTACATGCAAGGAGTTACCTAGCATGGATTGAAAATTCTTGAGGGAGGGGCTGGGGATTTAGCTCAGCTGCATAAGTGTGCCTGCCTTGCAAGTGCATAGTCGTGAGTTGGATCCCAGTACCAAAAAAAAAAAGACAATTCTTGAGGGGTTGGGGGAAAGCACATGAATGAACTTGTACAGACTCATTACTCTTTGTCATTAGTTCCTAAATAATACGATAATGCTTACAATTCTTTATGTAGCACGTACCATGCTATTGTATAGGAGAGATTTGAATATCCAAGAATTGTGGTATTCAACAAGGCCCTGGATCCAGGATCCCACAGATACCCAAGGGTGGCCATTGCATTTTCTTAGCCTTGCATTGCTGACCAGTAGTTGGAACACTGTATTCTCCTAGTAGGCTTTCGAGTGTTTTCCACTCCATGTATCAACTCATTAACACCTACACCTATTTATTTCCTACCAGCAACTAGGTAACCTTTTGGTAACTAGTCCTTCCATTTGTCTACTGTATCTTCTTTTGCTGCTCTGACTCACCAACACTGCTCATCACCTCCAGTCAGTTCCCTTTTTCTCTCTATGACTTTCCCCATCTCCTGGATCATACTTATCAACATAGTCTGCAATCTTAGGAAGACAATCATTCATGCATTAAACATTCTTTTGACCCTTCTAAACTCCTTGTCTCAAACTTTCAGGTACTGATCCATTTCTGTGCTCCCCTTTTTAGCAACATGCTTTTAGAAACTTACCTATTTTGACCATTTTCAACTCTTTCTTGCTCTTAAATCTCTCCTCCTAGGTTCTCTGCCTCACAGCTACACCCAAATTATGCCTATATTGATGATGTACAGTGACTTTTATGTAGGCAGATTTTAATGGTTACTTCTCCATCCCAACTTGACTGCTGTTAACATTTGATATACTCTTTTCATTTGGCTTCCGTGCCTCTTCATGCTTTTGGCTTTTCACCTACCTGCCTGGGTGTTCCTTCTGTGCCTGGCTCCTCTCTTTTCCCCTGTCTCTTACTTGAAGAGGCTTTTGGCCTATTTGAGAATTACCTTTTTTATCCATTGGTCTCATTCAGACTTCTGACTTTATACATCAGCTTGTGTTATATTTATGTCTGGATGTTTTGTCTAAACTCTAGCCCTTATATGTCCAGCTAACTATTCAGTATGTGCATTCATATACCTTAAGTGACATAATTGATGTATGAAATATGGACTCTTGTCCTTGTCCGTCTAAGCCCATAACTCTTTACCTTTTAATTGCTCAGGCTGAAAGCCTTGAAATCACCTTTGACTCGTCTCTATCCACTATTATGTTAGAATATCTTATTATATGTGCCTAAAATTGCATATAGAATTTTGACCAGTTTTTATTACTGCTCACCCTGGTTCAAATCATTAATATGATCTCTTACTTAATTACTACATGGGTCATTCAAAGACTCCATGAGTCTCACTATTCACAATCTGTTTTCTTTGTAAATGGATATTCAAGTTTCTTCCCAGTGGAAGGTAGGCCTTAGGAAGGGCCCTTTCCAGACCTTAAAAGATAATTGGGTCTCCTGTTACTTTCCCTGAAATTCATTTTCTAAGCTTTTCAACCACACTGGTTTGTACCACAGTACTGTCTCACAGCCTTTGTCCTGTTTTCTTTGCCTGAAATACTTTGTTTTCTTAGCTGCATCTTAACTGACCACTCTATTTAAAATCAAGACCACTTATCCTGCTGTTGTCTTCCTTTTCTACTTTGTACATTTTAATGACTTAGTGTATAAAATCCTGCATCTATGAATTCAACCAGCTGCAGATCAAAAATGTCTAAATAGTCTTATTTTGTTTGTCCCCCCCAAACATCCCCCTGTCCCTAAGTACAAACTTCCTCAAGGCAATGTTATTTTATCCATGTAGCAAGTTACAAATAAATTTTTATTGGAGCCTCCTCCCATCCTTTGATCACAATTGTTTATTCAATGTCTCTTTGTCTTTTGATTTTATTTTTGGCTTCCCTTCCCTACATCCATTAATGAGTTAGTATAGTTAAGTAACATAGGTACTTCTCACCATGTTATGCTCTGTACTATCTAACAGGAAAAAGATGGCCCCCTCTCTCAGAAAAGGCCAGAGATGTGCCCATTTTTGATACGTAGTCTGCAACTCTTAGGCTGGGGATATAGCTCAGTGGTGCAAGCCCCCTCCCTTACAAGTGCGAAGTTGTGAGTTTGATTCCTGGTACCTAAATAAACAAACAAAACAAACTCTTGGGGATGAAGATAGAGTTCATTGATGGAACACGTGATAGAGCACTTGAACTTGGGTTCAATCCCCAGCACTGCAAAATATAAAACTTCATAATTTTAAAAAGAAATTAACTTTGAAAAATGTTTGGAATATTAAATCCTTTACATATTTAGGTCCTCCCATTTGCCTGTTGTTCTTCTTGACTCTCATTTACAACCTCAATTTACTTTTGTATACCAAATATACCAGTTATTTCTTTAGACTACTTCTCCCTAAGTCCTTAAATTTTTGTCTTAAAAATTTAAAGGTGACATCCCATGTCAACTGGGAATGACTGGTTAGGTGGGTGCCTTTCTTTGCTCCACAGTGGTCATTCTCCAAGTGATCTCCTCCTCAGAGCCTCCCGCCCCACCAGCGCTCCATGTGGTGCTTCTCCAGGGCATGAGATGTGGTTAAGCCTGAGACCTAGGAAAAGGTACAGATGCGAGACTGAACCTGCAGAGTTTTCAGGGATTCCGCTCCCCTCTCTGCTCGCTTTGGGATCTTCCCTCAGTTGTCACCACCTCTTACTCTTGGTTATTGGCGTCTCCTTTACTGCTGTATCTGCTGCTGCTGCTTCCTCCTCCTCTTAGTGCTCCAGGTGAAAGCCAGGGCTCTGAGGTACCTCTAAGCTGCTTCTCCACATTCCATGCACACACACCCCAAACCACCTTTTTGAAGAGGTAAGGTCTCCGAGTGGTGCAGGTTGGCCTGGAACTCCTAGGTCTAGAGATTCTCTAGCCTCAACTTCCAGCATAGTTGGTACAGGTGTGGCCCAGTTTTTATCTTAATTCTCTATCACACTAGCAGGAGGGAAGAAGGGGACCAGATACTGTACATGCCCCAAGGTCAAGTCTCTTGGCACCACCCAGACACACAGAGGTGTACTTTAGTAATTCCCAGAGGGGTGCTACTTGGTTTTACTGCTTTTAAAATTTTGTTTTGTTTTTGAAACTGGGTCTCACCGTGCAGCACAGGCTGGCTTAGAACTCACAGCCATCCTCCCAAGAGCTGGGATTACAGGCATGTGCCACTATGTGCTGCTGTTTTACTTTTTAATGTTTGCTTGTTTATTTATTATCCTAATGGGATTGAACCCAGGGTCCTCACACTAAGCTCCATTCCCAGCTCACTGTAAATTCTCTAAGTTTAAAGCTAAATTGCTAAATTGCGCAGGTGGCGCTCAACTTTGTGATCTCCTGCCTCAGCCTGTCAGAGTACTGGATTGTGGATGTGTACCACCATGCCAGGCTTCTGCTTAGTTTTAGAAAGCTCCATGCCTTACAAACTTGGATTCCTTTGTAGTCATAACCTAAGATCTCCACCAAGAAAGTTTTTCTTAAACCTCTCAATTTATGCCACACTTGTTACCAGTTCTAAGAGTTAGTAAAATAAACCAGATTATCAAACTGTCAGTCTTAAGTTTTAACATTGTTTTCATTTGGCTTTTTTCAAGACAGGATCTCACTAGGTAATTCAGGCTGGTCTTGAACTCACTAGGTCAAACTCAGTGATCCTTCCGCCTCAGCCTCTGGAGTACTGGGATTGCAGGTATGCACTTCATGATGGTGCACGCCTGTAATCCCAGCACACTGGGAGACAGAGACAAGAGGAAAATAAATTCCCAGAGTGGGGCAATTTAGGCGTTTAGTGGGACACTGTCTCAAATAAATGGAGAAGAGAGGAGCTAGGTATGGAGGCTCTGCATTCAATCCACTATTTAAATACAGAGCTGGGGTTATACCTCACTGAGGAAGAGACTGGTAAAAACCAGATTATCAAAATGTCAGTTTAAAATTTTTAATCTTAAACATTAAAAGTGTAAACTTTAAGATGGGCATGGTAGCACACAGCTCTAATCCCAGCTTTTTGCATGCTGAGGCATTAGCGATTAAGAATTTGAGGCCAGGCTAGCATGGGAAGTTTAAAATGGCCGAGCATGGTGGCACACGCCTGTTATCCCTGTGCTACATAGCAAGACCCAGTCTTACCAAAAAACAGACAAACAAACAAAACAAACCTGAGTTGTAACTCAATGATAAGAGAGTAAGAGAGTGCTTGCCTAGTGTGTGCAGTGCCCACTTAAGTCCCTAGTATCATACACACACTAAAATTCAAGACACTAATATATCCTGACTTTCTCAGAACCCCTGGTTTCCCTTCATTTCTATATTCTGAATTGGGAAGCTTACTGTGTACTAGACCCTAAATGGTGGCTGTTTGAGCACAGCCTTTACACTCCACCCCTCCCGCACACTTATGATTCCATACAGTGGGAAGTAGACCTGGAAGGCCGAGGAAAGCATTTCCTGAGGACAGGCACTTTGCTCCTTGAGGGAGAGTGAGCTGAGCACACTTGTGCAGTTCCTCCTTTCAGACTCACCAATGGGCAAGTACTATTCCACTCCTGCTGGGAGGTACTAGGAAAAGGTGACCTCCCAACCCACCCTCCCAGATCTTTCCACTGGAACTTGTATTGTTCTGGGGGATCGGCAGAGATTTCTAAGGGATACTTTACAAGCACGTTCTGTATCCTTAACATCAAATATATTATTTCCCTATAGTCTGTGTGCTCTAGACAGTGCCAGCCTTCCATAGTCTCCTCACCAGGGTGTCCTTTCCAGGAACCAAAGTTACTCTAATTGTATTGCATTGCCCCAGGGTTCAGAAACCTCTAAAGTAAGCCAGACCTTTCAGGCATCTAATAACAAAAGGATAATTTAAAAAGACAGGAGAGAGTGTCTAGGGAAAGACTTGAAAAAGGAAGCCAGACTTTTCTAATGTCTGGGTGGGGGTGCCTGCCTGTAATCCCAGCATGTAGGAAGTAAGGCTCTAGTTCAGGGCCACCCTGAACTACACCCTCAGTGAGAACCTTTCTCACAAACATACATACATGCATGCATAGCTTCTTTTGAGATGTTGAACTTTGAAATATATAAATTTTTTATTCTGAAACTAATATGTTAACTTCCACAAATAGAAATAATATGTAGTTAATGAGTGAAGTAAAATTGAAGATCACTGTCTTCCTGCGATCTTGCCATCCTCTCCTCCCCACTGAGAGGCAATAATTATAGTCTTATTTGTAGCTGGGTTTGGTAATCTCAGCTTCTCGAGATCTCAGGTTTCAGGCCAGCATGGTCAATTTAGTGTGACTGTCTCAAAATACAGTTTAAAAAGGGATGGGAATATTGATCAGTGGTAAAACACTTGTCTAGCATGCATGAGGCCCTGGGTTAATTCTGTTAATTCTCACTACAAAAAAAAAACAGTGTTTCATTTTAACTTCTAAGCCTTTTCCCTTCTACAAATTGACGCCCATCAAAAGTTCCCTTCCTCTGTAAATTAGATTACTGGTATATTGTATGCTTTCTCAACCACCAAACAAATGTTAAATTGTGAACATTTTCTCATGCACATGTTTATAATCCTTTAAAATACTGCCAGGTAGTCTGTAAACATACATTTATCCATCCCTTCCCTTTAATGACTATTTTGTTTCCCTTTGCCACGACTGTGATCAGTTTTACAACTCCCCACCTAGATCACCATTTTATAGAATAACTAGTTTTTTTCTTTTGGGGGGAGGGTTTGGTTTTTTGAGGCAGGGTTTTGCTGTGCGGTTCATGCTGGCCTTAGGCTCACTTTGTAGCCCAGGCTGGTCTCCATCTTGCAATGATCCTCCTGCCTCAGCCTCCCGAGTGCTAGGTTTACAGGAGTACACCACCAAGCCCAGCCTAGAATAACTTCTTAGGATAAGCAGTTTATTGTTTTTATTGGAAGCTTTACATTTTCCTAAAATACCAGTGTTTTTACCCATAGCAATATAGAACTAATTTTTTCCAGCTTTTGCTAATATATGATATGTTATTTCTGTGATTTTTTTAATTTTGCCAAATTAGTAAACAAAACTGATACATTACTCAGTTATAGAGCTACAGTACAATAGAATGTAATGGTTATAGAGCTGCAATACGTATCTGTTTATCATTTGCCCATATTAAAATGCCTTTTATCTTTAGAGTCTGGCGTGATGGTGCATGCCTGTAATCCCAGCATTTGGGAGACTGAGGCAGGAGGATTACCATGAATTCAAGGCCAGTTTGGACTACATAGCAAAACCATGTCCAAAAAAAAAGTCTTACATCTTTGATCTGATCTTCCTATTTAAAGAATATTATTGAGCCAGGCGTGGTGGCGCACTCCTGTAATCCTAGCACTCAGGAGGCTGAGACAGGAGGATGGTCGTAAGTTCGAGACCAGCTTGGGCTACAAAGTGAGCCCAAAGCCAGCCTGAACTGCATAGTGAGACCCTGTCTCTAAAAGATCCCCCCCCCAAATATATATATATATTATTGTCTATTTAGGAAGGTTTGAATATGACCTAAAACAATGAATTGAGTTAGATAACAGTATTTTATGATGTTCTAGTCCATATAATAAAAATTATGTGACAACTTTTTCTTCACAGTAAATTCCAGTGTTATGTTTGTGTTCTTGTTTTTTTTTCCCACTACTAGGCGTTATGGTCAGGGCTCTCCCACTGAGCTACACCCTCAGTCCTTTTTTATTTTGGGACAGAGGTCCTTGCTGAATTTCCCATGCTTTGGTGGAACTTGGGATGGTCCTGCTTCAGCCTCAGCTTACATGTTTGTTTTCTGTTACATTTGCTTAACAGTTAAGGGAAGAAAGCCGGAGGCTGGCGTTGGCTGCCAAAAGGGAAAAGAGAAAGGAGAAGAGAAGGAAGAAAAAGGAAGAACAGCGAAGAAAGTTAGAAGAAATTGAAGCTAAAAATAAAGAGAACTTTGAACTCCAGGCTGCTCAAGAAAAGGAAAAGCTTAAAGCTGAAGGTATTTTCTGTAAACAGGCATCTGATTTGTTCCATGAAATACATTCTAGGAGAAAGTATATTGAGTTCAATATCAGTCACTGAACAGTTTTAAGTTACTGAACCCTTACGATAGTATGTGCTGGCCAGGTGAGGTGATGCACAGCTGTAATCCCAGCACTCAGGACAGTGAGGCAGGAGGACCCTTGAGCAGTCCAGACCAGCCTAGGATCCACAGTGAGCTCACGATCAGCCTGAACTGCACAGGGAGACCCTGTCTCAAAAAGACAAAGAAAAAAAAAGAAAATGATAGTATGTGCTTTTTTTCCTTCCTCCCACTTTTTATTTGGCTTATTTGCTCACTTCCTTATTTACGTACAGAGATGTCCTATCCTCATGCTGCCCAGGCTCATCCTTAATTGTGTGTTCAAGTGACTCTGTCTCCTCATTCTTCATGGTGGTGTGTTCTACCATGCCCGGTTCCTTTTTTTTTTCAAGACAGGATCTTGCAGTATAGTTCAGGCTGGACTTGAACTTGCCATGGAGTTCAGGATGGCCTCGAACTTGTGGTGATTCTCCTACCTCATCTTGCTGAGGGCTGGGATTACCACACCTGGCTGTCAGATACATTCTTAAAACATTTTGCCCCTTGTGTTTTATCTGTCTTCCCTTTCATGGAGCAGTGTGCATATAAGCTGTATACATTATTTGAATTTACCTATACATAGTTGAAAAATATGGTCTCAGAAAAAGACCATTGTTTTATATACGAAATTTAATAATGCATAATACAAGGTACATGTTGATATATCCCAAATTGTCTGCATAATACTCTTTATATCTTATCCCTGTTATACTTTGAATAATTCCTGGTGATACAGATCAGTCATATCTACCTCATTTTCCATGAATTCTAGAATGACTGATAACTTCATCTGTTGTAGGAAAGTAACTCCTGGGTTGTTTTTGTTTTGTTTCTTGTCAAGTGCTTAAAGCTAAACAGACTTGCTAATTGAGGTTGCTACTTTCACAGAAGAGCCGGAAGTCTTGACAGAGCCTCCAAGTGCCACAACCACCACAACCATAGGTATATCTGCAACCTGGACGACTCTGGCAGGCGCCCATGGTAAAAGAAATAATACCATAGCTACAACCAGTTCAAAGAGGAAAAACAGGAAAAATAAAATCACAACAGAAAACGTTCAAATTATATTTGATGACCCACTACCGATTTCATACAGTCAGCCAGAGAAGGTGAATGGAGAGTCCAAGAGTAGCAGCACTAGTGAGAGCGGGGACAGTGACAACATGCGGATCTCCAGCTGCAGCGATGAGAGCAGCAACAGCAACAGCAGTCTGAAGAGCGACAGTCACTCGGCAGCCACAGCTGCCGCCACTGTCACCAGCAAGAAGCAGCCATCTGTGCTGGTCACATTTCCCAAGGAGGAGAGGAAGTCTGTTTCTGGCAAGGCTTCAGTAAAGTTAGTTTCACTTTTTGTCTTGACTCTTTCAAGTACTGTCGTCATAAATACTGTCTACTTAACTTTCAGTAAAACAAGTGAAATAACTTTCAAAACAATGTGGTTTTTTTGGTATGGTGATCAAACTTGCGCTTGCCAGGCAGGTGCTTATGCTGCTGAGGTAGATCCCCAGCCCAACAATATGTTTTTTATGCTAAGGAAGGCTCAGTTTCAAGTGAAAATTAAGCTTTTTTTAAGATGTTATATTAGAAATCAAGTTAATTTTACTATACAAGTAATTTCTGTTTTATTGTTAAGCTTACTTTACAAAAAGTATTGATTGTAATTTCGCAGGTTTTTTGAGACTTGCTCTCATGCAGTTTAGGCTGGCCTTGTACTTGGAGCAGTCCTCATGTCTCAGCTTCCCCAGTGCTACAGTTCTAGGCTTGTGCCACCACACATGGCCACAGGGGTCATTATTTGTGATTTAACTCAGCTAAATTTGTCCCCAGTGGAATATCTTCTTAAAATTGGCTCTTTATATCATATGCTACTAAGGAAAAGGCAGGCATGGGGGCACATACCCATGATCTCAGCACTGTGGGGGGCACTGAGGTACAAAGATCGTCACAAGTTCAAGGCTAGCCCAAATACATAGTGAGACCCTGTCTCTTAGAGAGGAAAAGTGAAAGACAAGGTGCTCATTTGTTCATATTATTAAAGATGAAATTTAAGATTTAACATTTAACAACTGTTGAGAAACGTTTTCCTCAAGTGTATTAGTTCATATTTCTATTTAAGCTCATATTCTCCCACTGTTATAATAAATACAGTTAACCAAAGGAAAAAAATAAAATTATGTAATACATTACCTTTACCATTTAAAAATTCTATATCTGTTCTGCATTTAATGTAAATGTACTTCTTTTCCTTCTGTTAGATTGTCAGAGACTATCAATGAAGGGACCAGCAGTTCTCTGTCTACTTGCGCAAAATCTGGCCCATCTCCTCTTTCCTCTCCAAATGGGAAGTTAACAGTAGCAAGTCCAAAGCGTGGGCAAAAGAGAGAAGAAGGATGGAAAGAAGTTGTAAGAAGGTGAGTGGTTCCCTTTCTTTCGTTCCACCCCTCTCTTTTTGCTCTTGCCTCGTGATGCACTTCTGCTTCAGCTTCTCAAATGCTGGGATTATAGGTGTGCATCACTGTGCCCAGCATGTTTTTCTCATTCTTGTGTGTTCTGTGTCTCGGTGAAGTCTTTTTACTTTATAGTTAAATTCTTTCTTCTATTCCCAAGACTGTTAACACATGATACAAGGTACAGTTTAGCCAACAGATACACCTTGCCATATTTCAAATTGAAAAAAAAATTTGTGTTAATATGTTGAGAATTAAGAAAGGATGTGAGCAATTTTAGTCCTTTGATTAACTTAAAATAGAACTTTCTAGAAAACATTTTTTTTTTTGTACCGGGGTTTGAGTTCATGACCTTGTGCTTGCCAGGCAGGTACCTACACCACTGTGCTAAATCCACAGCCCTAGAAAAATCTCTTTAAAAACTTATTTGAGGCTGGGCATGGTGGCACATGCCTGTAATCCCAGCACCTGGGAAGCTGAGGGAGGAGGATCGTTGAGAATTTGAGACCAGCTTGGGCTACAAAAGTGAGCTCAAGGCCAGCCTGAACTGCACAGGGAGACTCTGTCTCTAAATAAATAAATAAGTGCTCTTAATTGAAAGAAGACTGCCATCAAACCAGGCTTGTTTCTGTTAACTCCCTATACCCCCTATACTATTCTGTATAGTATCGTGTACTACACAGTTTCTTTTGCATGTTGGGCCATACTTCCCTTGCTATCTTTATCTGCCACTTTCCCACTTGTACATACTTGCACACATTCCCATATATCTTCTTCTGAACTACTTGAAGTCACCATAAGCATTCTTTTACTTCTGTATACTTTGTATATTTAATATCTGTGAATAATGATCACTAGCTGGTATCATGCCCTTTGAGAGGAAGAGAATTGTCAACTTTGATATACCTTTATTAAAATGTGACCATATAACAGAACATTTTATTTATTTATTTATTTATTTATTTATTTATTTATTTAGTCTTTTTGAGACAGGGTCTTACTATGCAGTTCAAACTGTCCTTGAGCTCACTTTAGCCCAGGCTGGTCTTGAATTTGCAATGATCCTCCTGCTTCAGCCTTTCAAGTGCTGCGATTATAGATGCATGCCACCACACCCAGTTCAACAGGCCATTTTAAATACATAAATACAAACTGGGTGTGGTGACACAACCCTGTAACTCTGCACAAGGGAGGCTGAGGCAGGAGGACTGGCATGAGTTCAAGGCTAGCCTGGGCTACATAAGCAAGTTCAAGGCCAGCCCAAACTATGTAGCAAGACCCGATGTCAAAGAAAGAAAAATAAACAATGTACTAAATACAGATAAATACAACTAAATAAATACAAACTAAATACAACTAAATAAATAATTTATTTGTTTGATAAAGTGTAATTGACTGCTTGTCTTTACTGAGAAACCCCCCCCCCCCTTTTTCTTTGCTGTGCTGGGATTGAATCCAGGTTCTGAGCATTTTAGAGGAGACACTGCCCTGAATCATGTCCCAGTCCTCATGCTGTATGTCTTATTAGAGTATTAACTGACAGGTCAGGAATTTATATCCACCTTTGCAGAACTTCTGTATTTAAAATTAAAACGTAGTTTTGCAAGTGTTAGATAGATTTTACTTTGGAAAAAAATTCCTGTAGGTTTTCTTTTTTATTACATTACTAGACCTTATTTGGCAAGTGTGTATATTTGTGAATAGTCATTTAAGTACCTCTTACAGAAAAGTTTTTTTTTTAATCATTCTTGTTATATATTAGAGAATTTAAAAAAGAATGAGTAAAACACTAAAAGTGCCTACAAGAAGCCTTGCTTGGCTTTTTGTAGATCTGACCCCTGACCAGCATGTGGTCACAGTGTCATTGTGAAGCACTCAGGGCAGTCCTGCAGTCCTCCTGTTTGGTGCCTCATGCTCAGTGTATGTGGGCAGAGGCTGTCTGACCTGTCTGTCAGCATCGGCATTAGCATAGTACTTGTCCACACGATGTGTGCTTCACCGGGAGAGGTGCAGGGTGGTCGTTAGGAATGGGGGCTTAGGTAGCCTGTTTGTGTGTCTGTCTGTTCATCTGCAGTGAGAATAGACAGAAGAAGCTTACTTGACAGTAAGTTATTCTGTTTATAGAAATTTTAGTAATGCTCTGTACCCTCATTTTAACAACTGATGTTCATGATTTGTCTTATTTTACTAATTTATGTTTGAAACTTTTAAACAGATCAAAGAAAGTATCTGTTCCATCAACTGTGATATCCAGAGTGATTGGAAGAGGAGGCTGTAATATCAATGCTATTCGGGAGTTCACTGGTGCACACATAGATATCGATAAGCAGAAAGACAAGACTGGAGACCGGATAATAACAATAAGGCAAAGCTTTATTTCTTATGTTTTTCTTTTTTTATTGCAATGTGTCTTAGTGAAATACAGCTGTTTGAGCTTTTAGTGAAATTTGGTGTTAATGGTGTACTTGTTTTTTTTTTCTTTTTTCTTTTTTGGTACTGGGGATCAAACTCATGACCTAGCGCTTACCAGGCAGGCACTTATGCCACTGAGCTAAATCCCAGGCCCTTGGTATACGTGTTTTAATTGGAAACTTTATGCATGTTCAAGAAGATGACATCAGCTGTGTGTGATAGCACATGTATGTAATCCCAGCACTTGAGAGGCTGAGGCAGGAGGATTGCTGTGAGTTCGAGGCCAGCCTGTGCTACAAAGTAAGCTCAAGGCCAGATAAACTGCATAGCAAGACCCTGTTCAAAAAAAAAAAAAAAAAAAACAAACCAAACTAAAACAAAACAAAAAGATGCTGTCCTAGTTTTGTCCTAGCTGATAGTCTTAAGGAGTGTTTAAAAAGAGACTTTTTTTTTTGCCTTCAAATACAGATTCATTTAAAGAGTTTAGTAGACATTTTGTATGAGTGTGTATATTTAGCAACAGATTAGATTGTATTTTCTGTACATAAACTGTTCATAATGACTGTTTATGTGTGTACTGTTTTTTTTTATTTCATTTCATTTCATTTCATTTCATTTCATTTCTTTTTTTTTTTTTTTTGTACCAGGGATTGAACTTATGACCTTGAACTTGGCAGGTGCTTATGCCACTGAACTAATTCCCTGGCCCTATATGTGTGTACTCTTTATGTATGTGTGGCTCAGTGTGCAGCCATGTATGGTAGGGAAGCACTTTATTATTGAGCTACATTTCCAGCTATTTTATTTTATGACAGGATCTTGCCAAGGTGCCCACACTAGGTATCCTACTGAGTGACTGAGGTCATGGGCTTATGCTACTTAACCTGGCTCAATATGACATCCTTAAAATTGTGAGACCTCATGAGTATATTTTCAACAGTGAGTTCCTTTATTTTTTAAGACGGAATCTTGCTTTGTAGCCCAGGCCGGCCTCAACCTTGAGGTGATCCTCCTACCTCAGTCTCTCAATACGGGGATTATAGGCTTGTGCCATCTTACCTGGCTTCATTTTTTGTTTCGGAGTGTGTGTGTGTTTTAAGTTTTTATTTTCAGACAGAGTCTCACTTTTTGTTTCAGGCCGGCCTTGAACTTTGCAGTCTATGCTGGCCTCCTCTTGCAGTGATCCTCTTGTCTCAGCATCCCAAGTGCTGGGATTATAGGCACGTGTCTCCACATGGTTTTGTTTTATGAAGATGGGGTCTTACAGTGTAGCCCAGGCTGACCTTGAATTTGAGACAATCTGACAGCCTCAGCTTCCTGAGTGCTGAGTGGTTCAGGCTGGCCTTGAATTCATTATGTATCCCCTGCTGGCCTCAAACTGGCAGTAATTCTCCTGTCTCAGCCTCCTGCATGCTGGATTACACACATGCCAACATGCTTGGCCCTAACTTTTCTTAAAATTAAATATTTTCCTGAAAATTCAACATTAGGGTTTACTATTATGCCTATTTGTTGGCATTATCAGTATTCTTTACCTATTTTGAGATATCTTCCCAGGATAATTATAATAATCATCCTACTAACAGGTAGAGTATGGCTAGTGAATGTGGTCACCTCAGATACCAAGATTTAAGATAAAATATTTTCTTAAACATCTTTAATGTCTTCTTTGTTTACTTGTATTATTAAAAAAAATTTTTTTTGCTGTGCTAGGTATTGAACGCACCCAAGGTTCTGCACATGCAAATTTGAATCACTCTGTTCTTGACCTAGCTACACCTCCATCCCCTTTTGTATTGTCATTAGTATTGATCAACAATTTAAGTTGATTATTGTTACATAGGGTTTACTTTCTTATTTTATTTTTTGGAGTACCAGAGATTAAATTCAGGGTCTTCACACTGAGCTGCATTTCCATTCCTCGCTCCCCCCCCCCTTTTTTTTTTTTAAAGGCAGGATTTTACTAAATCTTGATGTCACCAGACTGGGCTTGAACTCATAGTCTTCCTGTCTCAACCTCCCAGAGTGCTGAGATCACAGGTGTACAGTGCCATACTCGGCTAGTACATGATTTTGTGTGTAGTGAATTTCCTGATCATAGGATTTCTTAGTCTAAGGAAATAACAGTAAAATGAATTTTAGAAAATGAATCACTTCCTTCCCTTATACATACATTGTTAATCCAGAACAGTTTATAGCTTTGCAGGGTGTCCAAAATGGATAGAAGATTGCTGCTTAAGTTTTGTCTGTTTCCTATATATGTATATATGTTTACCTATACACATATACATATGCATGAATGAAGATAGGCTTTATATTATTAGAGAGTAAGGGATATTAGGCCTAATATATATATATATTTTTTGGTCAACATACAGGGGTGGCACTGAATCAACAAGACAAGCAACTCAGTTGATCAATGCCCTGATCAAGGATCCAGACAAAGAAATTGATGAACTTATTCCAAAGAATCGTTTGAAAAGCTCCTCAGCAAATTCCAAAATAGGGTCATCAGCACCTGTCACCACTGCTGCTAACAGTTCCTTAATGGGAATTAAAATGACAACGGTAGCTCTGTCATCCACATCTCAAACTGCCACAGCACTCAGTGTGCCTGCAATTTCCTCTGCCTCCACTCACAAAACCATTAAGAACCCAGTGAATAATGTGAGGCCTGGTTTTCCAGTTTCTCTCCCTTTAGCATACCCTCCTCCCCAGTTTGCACATGCTTTGCTTGCTGCTCAGACTTTCCAGCAGATCCGTCCACCAAGGTTGCCCATGACCCACTTTGGAGGTACTTTTCCACCAGCTCAATCCACTTGGGGTCCTTTTCCTGTCAGGCCTTTGAGCCCTGCCAGAGCTACAAACTCGCCTAAGCCTCACATGGTGCCTCGCCATAGCAATCAGAACAGCAGTGGTTCTCAGGTGAATTCAGCAGGTTCTTTAACTTCAAGTCCAACAACTACAACCAGTTCATCAGCTTCAACGGTGCCTGGTACATCTACAAATGGCAGTCCAAGTTCACCTTCTGTCAGAAGGCAGCTTTTTGTCACAGTTGTGAAGACATCTAATGCCACCACGACAACAGTCACAACCACAGCAAGCAACAATAGCACCGCACCCACAAATGCCACATACCCTATGCCTACTGCCAAAGAACACTACCCAGTATCATCCCCATCTTCCCCATCACCACCAGCCCAGCCAGGAGGGGTTTCTAGAAACAGCCCTTTGGAGTGTGGATCAGTGTCTCCCAATAAAGGGGCATCTTCCTCTGAACAGGAAGCGGGTAGTCCACCAGTAGTGGAAACAGCAAACAGTCGACCTCCAAACAGCAGCAGCAGTTCTGGGAGTTCCTCAGTTCATTCTACTCAGCAGCAGCCTCCAGGACCTGTTTCTCAGGAGCCAAGACCACCTCTTCCACAGTCTCAGGTTCCTCCCCTGGAAGTTAGAATGACTGTACCTCCTTTAGCAACATCAAGTTCTGCTCCAGTGGTGGTGCCTTCTACTGCCCCAGTAACTTACCCTGTGCCTCAGACACAGATGGGATGCTCCCAACCTCCTAAAATGGAAAGCCCTGCTGCTAGACCACCCTCTCATGGCACAGCTGCCCCTCTCAAGAATCCAGCTCCAGTGCAGAATTCATCTGTTGCAGTCCTCAATGTCAATCACATTAAGAGACCTCACAGTGTTCCCTCCTCTGTCCAGCTACCTTCGACCTTAAGTACACAAAGTGCTTGTCAGAATTCAGTACATCCAGCAAATAAGCCTCTTGCTCCCAATTTCAGTGCCCCTTTACCATTCGGGCCCTTTAGCACACTGTTTGAAAACAACCCTACTTCTGCTCATGCCTTTTGGGGAGGATCTGTTGTTTCATCTCAGTCAACTCCAGAATCTATGCTATCAGGAAAATCCTCATATTTGCCAAATTCAGATTCTTTACATCAGTCTGATACTTCCAAAGCTCCAGGTTTTAGACCACCATTACAAAGACCCATTCCAAGTCCCTCAGGTGAGTTTCTGTTTTCTGGTTAGTATTCCTTTACACAGGTAAGATGAAAGCTATTGGTCACTTTGTCATATTTTGCTCTGCAATTGAGCAGTAAGGACAGGTGTCCTTGTGTATGTCATCTGTCTGTATCCCTTACCTCTGTGCTGAGGATCATACTCAGTGTCTCGTGCATGTTAGGCAAACACTCTACCACTGAATTACATCCCCAACCCAGAGTAATGGAGTTAAATCATGGACATTGTATTATGTGTGTAGTATAGTAATTTTTTTGTTTTGTTTTTTTGAGACAGGGTCTTGCTTTATAGTTTATGTTGGCCTTGAACTATGCTGGCCTGTCATTCCCAGCAAACCTACCTCAGGGCTATGATTATAGGCATGAGCCTGGCAAGTATACTAATTTCATGTTTTTTAAACCTTTATGTTCACTGAACATGGTGTCACATGCCTATAATACCAGCATTGGACAGGCTGAGGCAGTAGGATTGCTGTGAGTTGCAGACTAACCTAAACTGCATAGTGAGACCCTGTCTCGGGGAAAAAAACAAAACAAAAAACAAGCAAACAAAACAAATCAGGCATTTTTGTTAAACATTTAAAAGTTACAATAAACTGGGCATGGTGGTTCATGTCTTCAATCCCTGTACTCTGGAGACTGAGGCAGGAGGATTGCTGCAAATTCAAGTCCAGTTTGGGCCAGATAGTGAATGCAAGGCTAACCAAACTACATAATAAGACCTGGTCTCAGAGATACTGTAAGTAAATTAAAAAAAGACATCTCAGTGGACAGGCTCTGGGTTCAGTCCCCAGTATCACTAAATAGGTCCTAGTACGACTAAATAAATCTTAATGAAGCTAGCTACATTTAAAATACCCAATAAGTACTTGTGACTGCTGCTACTCTGTTGGACAGGAAAGATATAGAACATTTCTGTTATCCTAGAAAGTTCTGTTGGACAAGACTTAATATGTAAGATCCTAAAATCTTTTTTTTTTTTTTTTAGTACTAGGAATCGAACTCAGGACCTTGTGCTTGCCAGGCAGATGTTGTGCCAGTGAGCTATATCCCCAGCAGATCCTAAAGTCTTTTATTACACTTTTTCTTAAAACATTTTGCTTTGAAATATTTTTAGATCTGGAGATGAGGTCTGTAATTCCTCCATCTTTGCTGTAAATAAACATCTTACATAACCATGATGCAAAAGCTAAGAAATTAATATTGATACAGTTTTGTTAACTAGATTAGAGATGTTGCTAGTTTGTTCAGTAACACTGCAAAAGCCAATCTAGAGTGCGGAGTTGCCTGTAGAGCATATATATATCAGCATTTCAGTGAGTTAAAAGCCAGTCCATGTGAGAGACTTGATGCACAGTGGCCTGTGAGCCAAATCATACCTGCTATGTGTTTTTACAGTATAAAAAATTACTTGCTTATGATTAGATCTTACTATATATCCCAGATGGGTCTCAAACACTTGGCTCAAGTGACCCTAGACACACAGCATGCCTGACTAAAAATAATGTTTATAAAAGGATAATAACATAGCTGGGTATGGTGGCACATATTGTAATCCTAGCACTCTGAGAGGCTGAGGCAGAAGAAATGCAAGTTCAAGTCCAGCCTGGAAAATTCAGAAATTTACTGAGATTTTGTCTCAATAAAAAATAAAATGGGGCTGTGAATATAGTTCGGTGCAAAGGCCCTGAGTTCAATCCCCAGTATAGCCCACCCCCCAAAAAAATTACAAATACTGTACCACAGTGTGTCCCAGCACTCAGGAAGCTGAGGCAGGAGGATCACCAGGAGTTTGAGACCAGCCTGAACTACACAGCAAAACACTGTCTCCAAAACCAAAATGATAATAGTAATAATAATCATAATAATACTATGTGACATAGAAAAATGTGAAATTCAAATTTCAGTGTAAAAGTAAAGTTTCGTTGAACTCTGCTTTGTGTTAATGGAGATGAAACATTCTGGGACAGAGTTACTGGGGCAGTTTAATAGGAACTCACTGTTACTTTTATCTTCTTATGTAATGTGTAAATGTAATAAACACAAATATTAAATATTTCTTTGCTGGGTAGTGATCAAATACTTTTGTACTGTGAAAAATTTCTCTTGTGCTAAAATAATACAATTGGTATAGTTTTTTAGTTTTTAAAGGTTGTCATATCCCAATGCATAGGAAGTGCTTTTAAATTTCATTTTTGTGATAGTAAGAATTCAGTAAAGACACTGCTTCCAAAAATGCAGTATTTTAGTCGATGAGTTCAGAAACACTAAAATGAAGATTCAGAGAAAATAAAGGGAAGTTTTTATTTTGTGAAAAAGTTACAAAATCAAGAGGCCAGCTTTTTAAGAGTTGGGTATGTAGAAGGAGTTGGATAGAGTCAGAATCAGCATTTAAGTTTAACATTGAGTTTATTGAAAGAAAATATTGCTAAATGCAAGTCATATAGAATGCATTTCCTTCCATTACACAGGAAGTATCTTACTTTTTCCTAAACTTCTTTCAGATTCTAATTTTTATTCTACTTTTTTCCTGATTCATTTTGTGTTGTGTATGTATTTTTTGATTTCTCTATAATTTTATTTGCTTATTATTATTATGTGGATAACTTTACTATTTATATTTTAAACTCAAGTATTTTACAGGGTTTTTTTTTGAAAATGGTTGAATTGCATAAAAATTTAAGAAACAAAATAAACAGAGTAGTGTACTTCTTTCCTTTATGTTATCTTCTCATCTTTTCAAGCCAGGTATGGTGGCACATACCTTGTAACCCTAGCACCCTGGAAGGCTGAGGTCTTAGGCAGGAGAATCCCAAATTGGAACCCAGGCTAGGCAATTTAGCAATATAGTGAGACCTTGCCTAACATAAAGGGTTTTTTTTTTGGATACTGAGGGTTGAACTCAGGACCTCACAGTTACCAAGCAGGTGCTTGTGCTGCTGAACTAAACCCACAGCCAATAAGGAATTTTTTTATAAAGGTGAGGTGTACCTCAGTACAAAGGCCCTGAATTTAATCCTCAGTACTGGAGGATAAAAAACAAAAACAAACTTATCAGTCCCCCTCCTCTCTTCTGTTGATAGCTTTCTTCTTGCTGTCTCTTGTCTTGCCGTTTATACCCCCCTTGCTGCCCCTAACCTCTGTTTTCTTTTATTCTCTACCTTTTGTCAAATTATGACAAGGTGAGTTTTAAACATTGATATTTTACTCCTGAATACTTTTTCATGAATCTTCCCAAAATAGAAATGTTTGCCTTCACAATTTTACCACTGCTACTACACTCAAGAAAAACAGATTTAATCTTCTTGGTACTCAACTCCCAAATACATTGCACATCCATTTCTGCAAAGAGCATAACATAGGTGATATTTGACATTTCATACTGCATTATGTTAACACATACTGAGTGACAGATTGTTTCTTTGCAGCTGTGGAAAGGCTGCTTAGTTAAGTTGGGAATACTACATTTTTCTACCACGGAAGCTTTTATAGAAACTGTGTCTTCTCTATAGGTTTTGTTTTGTTTTGATTTCAGTTCTGAGAGTTGAACCCAGGGTTTTTTCACTGTGCTATAATCCCAATCCTTCCTTCCTTCCTTCCTTCCTTCCTTCCTTCCTTCCTTCCTTCCTTCCTACGCTCCTTCCTTCATTCATTTCATTTATTTTTTTTAAAAGAGAGTCTTGCCAAATTGCACGGGCTGTGCTCAGACTTGTGATCCTCCTGCCTCACATCTTAAAATTATAGATACATGCCACCATGCCTGGCTCCTATAAATTTTTAAGGATAAAATTTTTATACAACTTGTTGGCCTTATGCCTATTTGAATTCTAAATATTGATATTATAGTTATATGTAGTTCATAATAGCTAGTGAAAGACCAAATACTAAAATTAAATATAAAAATATTTTCCTGTTTACGGTTGTCCTTATTTTTTACTCATCCTTGGGTAGTTTTTTTATTTGGTACATTTTAGGTACACATAATGATCACATTCATCATAGGGAATTTGTACCTGTACATGATAACATCATACCACTGCTGTTTTTCCCATTTCCCTCCCCATCAATCTTTCTTCTCCTTCTTGTTTACAAAAACTTTTTTCCACTTTTGCCCTTGTATTTTTTTTTTCTTTTCCCTTCCTTACAATTGTCTTTATAAAATGAAGAAATGACAAATGAATGGACTGAAAGAAATAAGATTTTTTTCAATTAATTTTTATTTTGAGACAAGGTCTCTCTATGTAGTTCAGGCTGGCTTGAACTCACTATGCCCTCATGGTGCTCCTCCTGCCTCTGCCTCCTGAGTGCAGGGATAACAAGCATGCATTGTCATACCCAACAAGATTTTTTTAAATAATTAAAACAGTTTGGGACCTCTTAGTGTATTAGCTTTGTTTCTAATTATGTTTATAGGTAACTCTTACAAGGTGTGATGGTCTTCTGCATTGTAGGTATTGTCAATATGGACTCACCATATGGTTCTGTAACACCCTCTACACATTTGGGAAACTTTGCCTCAAACCTTTCAGGAGGTCAAATGTATGGACCTGTAGCACCCCTTGGAGGAGCACCCGCAGCTGCTAACTTTAACAGACAACATTTTTCTCCGCTCAGTTTGTTGACTCCATGTTCGTCAGCATCCAATGGTAAGTGCTATATGTGTAATTCCAAAAGAAGAATTTCTAGAGTGCTTTGTGGTGCTGAGGATCAAATCTAGGGCCTGGTACCTACTCTTTCACCACTGAGCTGTGTCCCACCCTGTGTGTTCCTTTGAAGAGAAAAGGTTTTAGCCTGCTGTGTTGGCTAAATTGGTCTGTAATTCTAAGTACTTGAGAGGCTAAAGGCAAGAGGATCAAGAGTTCAAGGCCAATCTGGGGAATACAGGGGGCTGGTCTCCATTTTAAAGAAAGGTATTAGGTTTTAAAATTACTGGAATCAGTGGGGGTTTTTGTTGTTGGATTTTTGATCTTTTGGGTGTAACGCTGGGGATTGAACCTACAGTCTCATGCCCACTGGACAAGAGCTGCACAGCCGAGCCACACCCCACTCCACACCTATTATTCACTTCGTACGTGTATGTGCAGTACTGGGAATTGAAGCTGGGACCTTATTACTTGACAAATTACATACTGACTTCTTGGAAATAGTTGTTCAAATTACAAAGTTAAAACATGTAAAGTAGACATTCAAACAGTGAGACTGTTAACAGTTCTGCTCCACGATCTGACAAAAACAGCAATATGGTCATCCATCTTAAGGAGTGGGTATCTTTATCCTATGCCATTTTATGTTGGAAACATTTAACTTTTTGTAGTTTTTTTTTTTTTAAAGTGTTTCATTATGTAGTCCAAGCTGGGCTTCGAATGCACCAACCCTCCTGTATAAGCCTGCCAAGCACTGGGATTACAAGCCACCATACCTGTCTCTCTTTTCATTTTTACAGGAGCTCAAAGCTAACAGATTGCTTTGAGTCTCAGAGAAGACTTGGACTTTTCAGCAACGCTAAAATAGTAGAGACTCTGGCAACTCTCAGGAATGGACAGAAATACAAATTTTGCATAAAGGATGTATGTGCATCTTTTAGGACCCAGATCAGAATGTTACGGTTTATTATCTAGATGTTCCCCCAAAGCTTCATGTGCCCATAGCTGGCTTCACTTTAATAGCCTCATGATCTCTCCCTTCAGAGGCATTCTTGCCTGGCCTTCCAGACCTTCTGAAATCTGGGTGAAGGCCTTCCTGACCCCACAGTTCTTGCATTCTGCATGCACATAAAGCCAGCACCGCCTGGATGACGTCAAGTTCTGCTGCCCGCCAGAGCAGTAGATGAGCCCTTTTATATTTTGCTGATCATTGCAGAGTTTCTAAAAGCCTGGGTGACTGAGCACAGTGAATTGGATTCCAGAATCAGTTCCCACCTCTAGGCTGCCACTATTCTGGAGCACATGCCCTGTATGCTCTTCTCAGAGCAATCTTTGCACCTTTGCATGTTTGAGGCTACAAAGAGTGGGGCCTTGCTTGTGCCTTCATGCCATCTTTGCTGTTGTTTGTCCCAAAGTGCTTGACTTTTTAATCCTAGTTTGTGCAGCAACCAGCTTCCCTTCTGTTCCATGTTTGGAGCCCACAGCTTAACTAGAGGTTCCTGTTTAGCCAGACTCAAAAGTGGGCAAATTATTCTTCTGAGCAGTTTGCTTTTGATTCTCAAGTTAGAGCTATCTATAAGTCCCAGTTAGGCCACTGCCTCAGCATAGACTGCCTTGAAATTTCTTCCGCCAGATTAATTAGTGCACTCCCTTTAATCTCCTCAGTGTGTTGGGACAGAAACAAAATGCAGACAGGTTTTCTGCCAGAACATAGCACACATGATCTGGGGTCCAGTTGCCATTGTCCTTACTGTCAACTGAAATCTCCTGATTCTGGTCTTCATGGCAGCATTTCTGTCAGCACTCTGGTCTTCTGAGCTCTGACCAGACTCTGCCATCAAGTTTGGCCCATAGCATTTTAGGGTGGTTTCTCCAAGCTTTTCCCATAAGCCAGTTCCAAAGGCTAAGTAGCATCACAACAGTAACCTTACTTCTCTAACACCAAAATCTACCTTCGCTTCACTTCTCTCTTTTCTCTTTGTTTTTCTTTTTCTTTCTTTTTTCCTTTCTTGCTTTCCTTCCTTCTTTCCACCCCCCCCAGCCTTCCTCCTTCTCTCCCTCCTTCCTCTTTTTATTTTTTTGAGACAGTCTTGCCGTGTTGCTATATAGTTCAGTTTGGCTTTGAACTCAGTACAGAGCCCAGGCTGGCTTCGTATTTATGATGATTCTCCTGCCTCAGCCTTCCAAGAACCGAGATGATAGGCATGTGCTACCATGCCTGGCTTCTTAGTTACTTTCTTGTCACTGGAACACAGTGCCTGACACCCACAAGTGAAAGGAGGAAAGGTTTATTTTTTGCAGTTTGTAGAGGTTTTAGTCCATTGTTGGCTGGCTCCAAGGCAGGTTTACCTGGCCTGGCAGAGGAGAAAGAAATCATAGTGTGAGAGGCAGAAAGCACAGAGAGATTAAGGCAGGAGGAGGGAAATATATGTCCAGGCCTTGCCCTCAGCCACCCATTGTTTCCCACCAGGCTTCACTTCCCAACATGACACCCAGCTATAAAGCTATAGGTAGACCAATCCAGTATCATACACCCATGATCCATCGTCACCCCAAAAAGCCCCACCTATGAGCATATAAGGCTTTGCAGAGACATCTAGATAATCATGACAATTGTCATATAGCCTAAATAAAAGCAAAAGTTGTGTCTTATGTTCATAATCCCAGCACTCAGTAGGCTGTGGCTCAGGATCACTCAGATTTTTATATTAGCCTGAGCTACACAACAAAGAATCAAAAATCAAGTAAAGATGAAATAAAAAATTAAGACTCAAGTGCCTGGTGTGGTGACACACACCTGTAGTCCCAGCACTCTGGGAGGTGGAGGGAAGAAGATGGCAAATTTAACCCAACTCTGGGCAACTTAGTGATTGAACCACATGCTGTCTTAAAAAAAAAAAAATTGAAAAGGGTGCAGGGCAGATGTAGCTTAGTGTGAAGACCCTATATTCAATTTGCAGTACCACTAAATGCAGTACCACTAAACCATCTCATTACAAGAAAAGTAAGAAAAAGAGGAAGGCAGGCAGGCTAGTTGTGTCCTGCTGTGAATTAGCCTCAGTTATGACAGCTATATTCAGTATAATACAAATTTCTATAATAAACAAATACAGATACTGAATTTTAGGAATGATTAATAGCTATATATTGAAGAGTGAAAGATAATATTCTCAAGATTGATATTTTACCATATTCAATGACTCCCTCTCTTTTTTTTTTTTTTGAGTATTTTTTTGAGACAGGATCTCACTCTGCAGTTTAGGCTGGCCTTAAACTCATAGCAGTTCTGCTGCCTCAGCTTCCTCAGTGCTTGAATTACAGGTGTGTGCTACAATGCCTGGCACTCCCCCTATTTAGGGTCAAAAATTTGAAGAGATTTTATAGTAAATGTGGTAATATAAAAATAAGCCCAAGAGAAAAGTAAAAAAATACACATTACCAGGATGCCTGTAATTCCAGCACTCGGGAGACTGAGGCAGGAGAATTACTGCAAGTTCAAGGCCAGCCTGAGCTACAATAGTCAGTTGAGTGGCAGGCTGACGTACATAACAAGACCCTGACTCAAAAAAACAAACTCTTAGTAAAATTAGCTACTAGCCACAAGTTTAAAAATCATATTAATTTATTGTCTTAAACAGTGTTGAAGTGGGTTGCCACCCCCATAGCTCTGTAGGCAGAACCCCAACACAAGCATGTGTGTTACCCATGTTTCCTTGTTCTCCTATATGATACCCACTGCCTAGGGCTCACGGGAGAACGGAGTGGGAGTAGTGTGTGCATTATCTGCAGCCATTACTGTTGAGTTTAAACCTTCAGGGATTGGAGTGAAGGAGATGATAGCAGCCATGAGCTCAGTGTCTGGTAGTTCAGAAGTGTGACAGGATAGTGAAACCAGAGCGAAATAGAAGTGTGCTGAGAGAGGGATACTCACATCTTGGATTTTATAGTCAAGAACAGAGGAATCAAAGCAGGGGAGTCAACAGTTTTTAAATAGCCAGTGATTAAAAAGTCTGAAATACATTGTCTTTTTCTTTTTTCTTTTTTATGTACATGTGTGTATTTATGTTACATTTTGTAGAATGATTTTATTCTGTGCAGTTTTTTCTGGTATTCTTTAGAAAATCAGTTTTATCCCTAAACAGAATAAATGTAGAACAGTGTCTTCCTTATAAAGCTAAAGCTAAACAGTTGATTAAAATGTCTGTAGATGGGTGATTCGTATTCGCCTATTTATACATAAAATGGGTTGGATTTTCACGTTCATTATGAAATAGAAGGGAAAAGCTTAAAATTACGGTATGTCTATCTTGTGACATGAAATGTGTTGGTAGTTCATCTTAACAATGGAATGTATTCTCAGGGTGGAGTGTTTTTACGTGTGCTTTTAAAAGTGCCTATTTTATTTATTTATTTTTTAATTAAGCACCATTTTGTAAAATAAATTTTAAGCAAATCAATCAGGGTAACAATAGTACATACATTGCACATTGTCATTCCCAAATCATTCACCCAGAGCACAAGACATCTGCACTCAATTGTCCACAGTGCCAGTACAGATCTCTCTCTTCCGTGAAATCAGAGAAATCAGTAGTGTAACTATGGTTTTTTATATACATATACATACACATATGCATGTTTTTTCTTTTAGCTTGTCACACTAATGAAACAATGCGATGTTTATACAGGTGTGTCTTACTTATTTCACTAATGAGTATGTATTCAAGGTGCATCCATTTACCTATGAAAGTGTCCAATTTATCATTTTTTATGGCTGAGTGGTACACCATTGTATAAAAATACCACATCTTTTTTATCCATCTCTCAGCCAATGGACATTTAGGTTGTTTCTAAGATCTGGCTATTATAAACTACTGCTATAAACCTGGGTGCACATATATCACTGTGGTATGATGTTTTTAACCCTTTTGGGAAGATACCCAGAAGGGAAATAGCTGAATTGAATGGGATGTCCAATTCTAATTTTTTGAGGAATCTCCAAACTAATTTCCACAGTGGTTGCACCAGTCTACATTCTCACCAACAGTGGAGAAGGGTTCCTTTTTTCTTACAGACCCTCTAGCATTTGTTATTGATACTTGATACTAACCATTCTTTCTGTGATGAGATGGAGTCTCAGTGTTGTTTCAGTTTGCATTTTCTCCCACTTGGTGGGATGTCTCCTCACTCCATTGGGCTTTCCTTGCTATGCAAAAGCTTTTCATCAGAATGAGATTCCAGTTGTTGATTTATCATGGTAATTGCTGTGCGATCAGGGTTTTGATCATAAAGTCTTTGCCTACACCTATCTCTTCACGAGTTTTACCTACTCTATCTTCCAGAACATTTAATGATTCTGTTTTAATATTAAGATCTTCGATCCACTCTGACTTCAGCTTAGTGCATGGGGAAAGATACAGGTCCAGTTTTAATCTTTGCCATGTGTAGAGCCAGTTTTCCCAGCACTACTTATTAAAGAGGCTATCTTACTTCCAGTGAATGTATTTGGCACCTTTGTCAAAGATAAGGTGTTAGGTCTTCACTAAATTTCTTTTTTTTCTTTTTTGTACCAGGGATTGAACTTGTGGCTTCGTGCTTGCCAGACAGGTGCTTATGCCACAGACTCAGACTCCATCACAGCCTGAGCTTTTCTTTGTTGGTCAATATTTAATTACATCTTTGATTTCATTTATTGATACTGGGTTATTTAGGATTTTTATATTTTCTTGATTCAGCATTGGTAATTGATATGTATCTAAGAATCTATATTTTTCGTCTTATTAGAATACAAGTTTTTGAAGAAAGTATAGATAATTTTCTGAGTTTCTCTAGGATCTGTTGTGATTTTGCCCTTTTCATTCCTAATTGTGTGGATTTGAGCCTTTTTTCCCTTTTTTAAAAAAATGAGGTTGGCTAAGGTTTTGTCAATGTTGTTTAATCTTTCAAAGAACAAACTCTTCGATTCATTGCTTCTTTGTATTGTTTTTGTAGTCTCCAGTGTGTTAATTTCTGCTCTGATGTTTATAATTTGCTCCCATGTACAAGCTTTTAGTTTAGCCTGCTCTTCTTTTTCTAGTAGTTTGAAGTTCAACATTATGTTGTTTATATGCATTTTCGCTGTTTTCCTAATATGAGTATGTACTGCTATAAATTACCCTCTGAAGACTGCTTTCATTGTGTCCTATAAGTTCCGGTGCATTGTATTGTCATTTTCACTCAATTGTAAAAACTGTCTGATTTCTTCTTTAATTTCATCTGTGACCCATTGGTTTTTCAGTAGGGTGCTATTTAATTTCCATGTGTTTATGAAGTTCTTGTGGTTTCCTTTGGCATGCATTTCCAATGTCATTGCACTGTGATAGTATGCATGGGACAATTTCAGTTCCTTTACATGTACTTAAGCATGTTCTGTGAGCCAGTATATAGTCTATTTTGGAGAATGTCCTATGTGCAGCTGAGAAGAATGTGTATTCTTACGTTGTAGGGTACAACACTATGTAGACATCTACCAAGTGCATTTGCTCAGAAGTTTGATTTAGTTCTAATGTTTCATTATTGATTTTTTTTTTTTGGTCTAGTTATCTGTCTTTTTGTGACAGTGGGATATTGAGGTCTCCCAATACAACTTTATTAGGGCTTACTTGATTTTTCATGTCCATCAGTAATTGTTTTATATAGTTGGGTGCATGGGTATTTGTTGCATATATATTTATGATTGTTATGTGTCCTTCTTGGATTATTTCCTTTACAAGAATGTACTGACCTTCTTTATTTCTCTTAATCACTCTTGACTTCGAATTCACATTGTCTACAAATAGAATATGTTATCTCTACTTTTTTTTTGATTTCCTGTCGCATGGAGTATTGTTTTCCATCTTTTGACTTTCAGTCTTTGAATTTCTTTTTGAACTAAATGCATTTCTTGTATGCAGCATATTATTAGATCTTGCTTCTTGATCCATTCTGCCAGTCTGTGTCTTTTGATTGATTAATTGAGAACATTAGCATTGATGGTTATAACTGATGTGTATTGACTTATCCTTGTCATGTTATTTTCCGTTGTTGGCTCCTCCCCTTTTTTCCTTCCCTCTAATTGTTTGCCTTTCCTGGTATATTCCTTCAGTTGGGGTTTATGGATCTGTAGTCCTTATTATCTCTTTCTAGAATGTTCTTCATAACATTTTGGAGTGCTCATTTGGTGGTCATAAATTTCATCAGATGTTCTTTGTCATAGAAGTATCTTGTTTCTCCATCAATTTTGAAAGATAGCTTTTATACATCAGTCTTCACTCTAAGCTCTTCTTGATTTGAGAGTTTGTGCTGAGAAGTCAGCTGTGATTCTGATGGGCTTTCCTTTATAGGTGATTTGTTTCTTTTCCCTAACAGCTTTTAAGATTCTATGCTTGTGTTAAATTTCTGAAACCTTGAGTATTATATGCCTGGCTGTAGATTTTTTTTTTGATCATGGTTAATTCGAGTTTTATATGCCTCTCTACTTTGTACTTCAAGTCCTTTTTCTCTACCAGAAAAGTTTTCTGTCACAATGTCTGTGAATATGTTTTTAATGTCATTTGTGGCATCTCCTGCTTGTTCAGTGACTCCAATTAATCTTAAGTTAATTCTTCTTTGTCTCATTAGCAGCTGTTGGGTTGATTTCTCATAGTTCTTTACTAGTTTTGAGAAATCTTTCTTTTCTGGGTCACTAACTGCAAGCCTGTCTTCAATATCTGAGATCCTGTCCTCACATTGGCTTAATCTGCTTTGAATACTTTCAATGGAGTTTTTATTCTCCTGGATATCTGCTGGAGTCTCCTTTATGGATTCCATTTGTTTCCTATGCTGTGCTTCCATAATTTGCTTAAGCTCGTCTACTGTTTTGTCTGTGTCTGCTCTAACGTTGCTAAGTATGTTGTGTATTTTGGTAATCTCTGTAGTTATTTGAGAGATTATTTCTGGTATCATTTTTTTCCAGAGCCTCATTCAACTTCTCTATTGTAACCACTTTGGAGAGATCTGGTGGGGGGCTTTTGTATTGTTCCACCTCATTGCCCCTGGGTTTGCCTTTGGTGAACTGGTTGTCTGGGGTTGCATCTTGTTTAAGTGTCTTCTCATTTGTTTTCTTTTTTAAGTTCAATTCCTAGTGTGATGCTTGTAAGTTGCCTATGGTGGGTTGTTTTTTTGGTGATATTTGGAACACTTAAATGATTATTACTTCTCAGAGGTGTCTTCCAGGTGTAGCTGGTTTTTGGGTTTTGGGTCTTTGGAAGATTTTACCTCTTCAGTGTGTTGGAGATTGGAAGTTGTTGCTCGCTTGGCTCAGTCCCTGGTTCTTTGGCACTGTGCCACAGTATTTTCTGTGATTCTTGGTTAATCTCAGTCATAGGTGTATCAGGGTTAGCAGCTGTTTAGATCAGTAATGTCAGTTTTCATGTACTGGTATCACTAACATCAAACGTAGCCTATAAAAACAAACTGAGCTAACCCTCAATTTGCAACTTTTACCTGTATGAACTAGATTTGTGATTATATAAAAAAATGTACAACAAATCAGATAATTATATGCAGTATGTCAATCTGTAATACATCCATTTTGCCCTCAGGATTAAAATTTGAAATGGAGGTTGGGGATTTAGCTCAGTGGTGTAAGCGCCTGCCTGGCAAGTGTGAGGTCGTGAGCTCAATCCCCATACCGATCCCCATACCAAAAAGAAAAAAAAAATGGATTAAGGGGAAAATAGAGACTTGGAAAAAGAGAGAGAGTTTATAAGTAAGTTTGCAGGACAAAGATGGATTCCGCCAATTTGGGGAAAGTGGTGCAGAAGGCTGAAGGAAAGGGTAGGTGGAAGAGAAAATAGGTAGAACAGAACAGAGCCACAGCCACAGAAAGGTTAGGAACCACTCTCACACAACAGAAAGAAAGAAAGAAAGAAAGAAAGAAAGAAAGAAAGAAAGAAAGAAAGAAAGAAAGGGAGAGAGGAAGGAAGGAAGGAAGGAAGGGGAAAAAGAAAAAAAGGAGGAAAAGAGAAAGAGAAATAAAACACAAACTGAATAAAACAAAACAAACAAGAAAAGAAAAAATGAAAAAACAAATAGTCCATTTTCAGGATTCTGTCTGGGTTCACTAGTGGACAGCCTGTGGAGACACAGTCCCGAATTGCACCACTGTTTCCCTGCAAGCCAGCCATTGCTTTATGGTGGAATAGTAGATAGCCTTAGTATGCCTACCCCAGGACCAGACTCACTTCGCTTGCCACAGTCCATGCAATTTCTGTAGGTTTGCCCCCAGCTAGGAGCTGCTGGAGGAAGCTGACAGCAGTTCTGGTTCTGGGCTTATCTGGCTGGACTCCAAAATGGCTCCTGGCCAATTGCTCTCTCCTGTGGGAACACTGAGTCTTCCACACTCACTGGCTGCCAGTGCAGTCCTCCAGGTCCACTGCTCCCCTCCAGTGCCACATCTCTCTGCAGAGGCCTCTGGGGTCGCCAGCTGCCACTGTCACATGACCATGTGTCTCTAGGTTCCAGCAGCTCCTCTTGCAGTGAGTCTGGCTCTGGGCGAAGTCCCCACCAAGTACCGCCCTTCTGCTTCTCCTTTTTCTTTTTCTTTTTGCTCTGTCTGTGGACTTCAAGTCATACTTCAGATTCCTCCTGGGTCCAGGGGACCCACTGTCTTCCTGCTTGTCTTCCTCACGATGCTGTATTCCCGTGTCTGGACGGTGACTCTCAGGCTGTTTTCTCTGTTGCTTACTCTATAAAGTGCCTGTTTAATGTGCTTACTGTTTATTAAGTCAAGTTTGTATTATTTCAGGAACTCTTAACCAAAATTCACCAAGTGGGATTACAGTGTGTGCCACCATGCCCAGCACATTGTTCTTTTTGTAACAGTGCAAACATAATAGGTTTTTAATACTTGATGATTGATTGATTGATTGATTCATTCATTCATTCATTCATCCTGGTGGTGGTGGTGGCATGGTGGTGGTGGTGGTTTTGAGAGAGTGATATTTAGTTTGGATTTTTTGAGATATACACTCCTGGTGTAGTTCAGGCTGGCCTTGAACTTGCAATGATCTTCCTACCTCAGCCTCCCAAGTGCTGGCTGGATACCATACCCAGCTGCATATGATTTTTCAAGACAGAGTTTTTCCATATATTTCAGGATGACGTTAAATTTATTGTCTGTCCCAGATTGGTCTTGAAATTTATCCTTCTGCCTCAGCATTGCCAGTGCTGGAATTGTAGATGTGTGTCACCATGCTCAGCTATACTTCGACTTGCTTTTTAAAATACATTGTTACAGAATGTCATTGAGGCCATTAAAATTGCTTGCATTGCTATATTCCAAGAAGTTTTTAGTATAAGAAAATTGAACCTACAAAAAGTTCTGAAAGAATAATTCAAGAAATACCCATATTTCCTTCACTTAAATTTACCAATTATTGAGAAAAATTTGTTAAATTTATTTTCCCACCACACCTGGCACTCCCTCTCCTTATGGACAAATGTATTTGAACCATTGGAAAGTTACAATGTAAGAAGCTGGGCATGGCAGGGGATTTAACTCAGCAGTGCAGTGCCTGCCTGTAAAATGTGAGGTCCTGAGTTTGATTCCTGGTACCAAAAGAGCGGGGGGAGCCTGGCATCATAGCTCATGCTAGAATATCTGAGGTAGGAGGATTGCAAGTTCAAGTCCAGCCTGACCTAGTTAGCAGGGGGCCCTGTTTCAAAATAAAATTTTTTAAAAAGATATGGGGGAAAAAGACTAAGAAAGATGTATATATGATACTTGGCACTTACCATGTATCATTTAATAACATCATTTAATAACAATAAATACCCTTACCAAATACAGAGAACATGAATTCAGTAATAATAATATGCTGTATGGTCCATATTCAAGCATTCTCAAGTATCATAGCACTTCTTTCAATAGATTTTTTTTCCTCTTACAGTAGGAACTGCTCATGTCAACACTGCATTTGATATGTCTCTCAGATTTAAGCTGTGTCCCCCCTTTTTGAGACAAGATGTTGCTATGTAGTTCAGTATGTCCTTGAATTCACTGTCCAGTCCAGTCTGACCTTGAACTCACAGTGGTCTCCTGTTTAGCCTTCCAAGTGCTGGGATTATAGTTGTGTACTACCATGCCGGGCTACCTCAAAACTTCTTTTATTTCATTTTATTTTTTGTCTTTTTGGTATTAGGGATCGAAGTTATGACCTCATGCTTGCCAGGCAGGAGCTTATGCCGCTGAGCTAAATCCTTGGTTCAAAAATAATTTTAAACTTGCAACAATAGCACAAATAACCCTTGGCATATTTTCCCAGACCTGCCGGTTGATAACATGTGATGTATCTCTCTGTCTGCACTATATATTCCTTTATACATTTTTTCTTGAGCCATTTAAAAATAATTATTTCTCTGTTTTTTCACATCACTTTAGAGTTAGTTACAGATGTCAAACTCTCTTACTGTTACTTACTGTTCTAAGAACATTCTTTTTCATGATTGTTTTGTAGTGTCCAAATTCAGCACATTTTACATTAATATATTACCTGTTAGCTAGTCCATATTTGTATTTCAGTTAGCCCAGTAGTACTTTTATTTGGTCCCAATAAACTTATGTGATTCTTTTCTCCAAGATTTAAGTTAGAATTGCAAATTACATTTAATTGCCATGCTTTTTAGTCTCAAATAACCTAGAACTTGCTCTGTTTTATCTTAAAGACCAGACCAATTGCTTGATGACATTCCTCCTTTTTTTTCTGACATTTCTTCATGACTAAATTTAGAGTATGTTTAATAATTACTGAGCAAAATCTTCTGACAAGTGCCATGTAGCCAGGCATAATGACACACACATGTAATTCCAGCACTGTGGTACTGCCTAGGAATTTAGCAAGACCCTGTCTCAAAATTTAAGAACAGACTGTGGATATAGCTCAATGAAAAGGCCCTGGGTTCATCCCCAATATTGCAACAAAAGGAAGAAAGTACAGTGTAACTTTCTCATGATAACTCAGGACAATTTTCTTTCTCTAAATTCAGATGGATTTCCATGTCAGTGTCAAGGGTGCCACATTTGCATGTGTCCCTTTTAAGGCCGTAAGCATGATTTTGTATTTGTAATTTTACAATCTTTTTTACAAACAGTTCCCCCAAACTATATAAACAGTTCCCCCAAACTAGGTCCCACAAAACCTAGATCTGCCCTATCCTCTGAAACCTGTTTTTTCCTGTATCAATGTAAAATACTGTGTTTTACAGTAACATGACCCTGAATTAGAAGTTTTTTGTTTTTTTGGTAACCTTCTGGAAGTTCACTTGGGCAAACATACACAGACTTGTTTTTAGCCTTTCTATTCTGTTCCACTGATATATATGTCTATCTTTATCACAGTACTATTGTTTAATTATTGTAGCTCTGTAACATATATTTGAAGCAAGAAAGTGTGATGCACCCAGCTTTGTTATTGCGTGAGATTGAGTTGGCTATTTATGGTCCTCTGTGGTTCTGTATAAATTGTAGAGTTGGTTTTTGTGTATGCATGCACATGTATGTGACCTTATTTCTGTAAAAAAATATCCAATTGAGATTTTGATAGGAAGTACATTGAATCTATAGATTGTTTTGGGCAGTATGGACGATATTACAGTATTAAGTCTCCTAATTCATGAATGTGGGATGTCTTTCCATTTGTTTTCTCTTCCTTAATTTCGTTCAACAGTGTTTCTGGTGTTTAAGTCTTTTTTTTTTTTTTTTTTTTTTTTTTTTTTT
>PVJX010002159.1:0-136857 GCA_004027295.1 Dolichotis patagonum | reverse complement strand
GAGTACTACTCAGCTATAAAGAATGATCACATCGAGATATTTATAAATAAATGGACACGACTTGAGACCATTCTCTTAAGTGAAATAAACCAAACTCACAAGGGTAAATACCATATAATCTCCCTAATATGAGATTTGATAAGAGTATATAAGACTTTATGGTAAGCATGAGGCCCCATCTCATAGCTTTGAAGTCTTTTAAAGTTTTAAATCATCAGTAGGAATGCTGTTATCCTGTTTTGTTTGACTATATCATACATTATGATATGAACAGCTGTTTTGAAGAAAACATTATGACAGCTATTACTGATTTAATATTATCCTTCTTACAAGTCCTACCATGCTTTTTTTTTGTTTTATTACCATTGGTTCTATCTACCACATTGTGTCTTATTGGAATTTGAATATGTGTGATAGTTCAAACAAATTTTTTTCTTTTTTATCTAAAATGAGATATTATAATACCCATTGATCATTTTCTGTTATTCGGTTCAGAAAGCCCTGGAATTCTTTCACTATATACATGGCTTTATACTATTGTGTTATGTTTGATATTATCATAATTGAAACTATGCTCAACTATAGCAGAGTAAGAGATACAGTGTTATATACTGTTGATGTCCACTTGACTTAATGTAAAGTACTGTGTTGCCTATGTTGTCCTGTTTTGATCTGCTCTGTACTGCCCCCTTTTGTTTTATTCTCTTATAAATAAAAAAAAGAAAAAAAATGTTTAATGATGTGTATAACGCTTAATATTGTAAAATGTTTTCTTCATTTTATTCATATGTATTTCTTCCTTGGCTTTTTTGTCTCTCACACTCCATTGTTAGATTTATTAATAACAGAACAACTAACCCCTTGTCATTTTTTCATAAATTAAATGTAAATTGTAACATTTTCCAAAAAATGACATTTTAAAAATGATGTTGAAAAAATGAAACACATGATATTTTTTACAAGTAACTCCACAAAATGTAAGTTTCATCACAACCATATGCCTCTTAAAATTATAATATGCAATAGCAAGTGATATCACTTCTATTTAATTTAAAAACATTCAAATACATACCATCAATATATAAAATTCCCAATGGAAAATTTTATCATTTGACTTCATTTTTCTCAGATATTTTTATTGACCCTTAATCAAATTATGTGTCTTGTTGATTTTTCAGTGTGACATGCTTTTTTGAAAATATGTGTCCTAAATTGTGAAATACAATGGAAGAAGGACTTCATGTCAGTGAAGTGTTTATATGACAGTGTTTCTTCTATTCCCTGGGATACTGATCCAAAAACAAAAGCTTTATTGCTATGTTTTTAAAAAATATTTAATCCAAACAAAAAATATATTTAATCCAGATTGGTGATGTTATCAGATTAATACATGGCATTCACACTTGGTAGAAAAAAAAATTGAGCATTCAACAGCAACAAAAAATTTGTGGAAATACTAATTTTATATGTAGAAAAATACCAAATAAGCAGTTTGGGGTTCATTACAGTGTAGAAAATAGAATCTTACACTGAGTTGAAACATTTGTCCCCAGATTCTTCCCCACCAAGCAATAGCTGGGTGAATAACACCAGCAGGTATGTGAGGTCTTTTTTGAGGATAAAGTTTAAAGCTAGCATGTCCTCTGCTTACATTTTTGCTCTGTAATTAATCGATGTAACTTTCTGCGAGTTATTTAGAAATCATGGGGGACAATGTCATGTTATAAAATATGGATACTATCACCAATTTTTATAAGGCGACAGAGAAATTGAAAGGAGCAGAATTTGCAGTGCAACTGTAAAGAACACAGATTGTGCTTCAGTCAGAAAACCTAGCTGTGAACTCTGATGATACTGGGTTTATTAGTAATGAGTTAGGTTCTTGGAGCAAATGAGGTAAATGTTTGAGGCTATACATAGCATAGATACTAAAGATTTCTCCACATTTTATCTACAATACTTCATAAGGATTGAAGAAGGCTATTTTACTTGTTTGAAGGGTTGATGTTTCACTACATACATAGTGATGTGAAACAACAACCATTTATTATAGTACAGATTCTGGGGAATAGTCTGCTTTTGGCGGATGTTATGGATTGTGTCTGGATGTCCTGCCAGTGCCTCATGTGGTCTTGAGGGGTGGGCTTTTCAAAGTAGGCACAATCTAGAGTTTGTGATTGGTTCATTGTCTAGTGCTGGGACTGGCAGTATGAGTGCTGCACCCATGCTGAGGCAGGTGGCTTGCCTACATTATAAGGAAGGGGAAGTGGTTTGCTCCACCTTTTTGCTCTTTTGCTCTTGTCGCTTTTGGTATCTTTCACAGCTGCCATGAGTGGTTGGCCGTCAGCCATGCTACTCTGCTTTAGGGCCAGTTGAGTAGGACTGACACCTCCACAAGCTGTAAGCTAAACAAACCGTTCCTTTCTTCATTTTGGGCATTCAGTATTTTGTCTCAGCAATGAGAAAAAGGTAACCAAGACAGGAAATTTTGTCCTCTGCTCAGCGTCTTACATAGCTCCAGTGTAGGTGCTGGACAGGCTATTTTAACTTCTGGAGATCTGGTACTCCTCCAAACATTGAAAGAATTCATTTCCTTGTGGTTGTAGGACTGGTGTACCTTCTTTCTTTTTTCATGGGATGTACTGGTTTCCACAAGGAGCGATACTCTGGTGAAGGCTTTTCAAAGTATAAGGTGAATATATCTTACTCAAATGTTTGAAACATTAAGTGTTACAGATTTGGGGGGCAGTGTGTATGTGTTTATGTGTAATGTTTCAGAGATTTTATCACATGAGCATCCCTAATTTGAAAATATAAGACCTAAAATGTTCCAAATTCTAAAACATATTAAACTTCATGGCATATGATCAAACCATAGCATCTAACTTCTCTTTTGAGAAATTATTAGATACTTCCTTTAATAGCATCCATCTGATTGATTTAGGTCAACCTAGAAAAATCAACCCAAAGATGTCAAAATTTAATTCTTTGCCTACATTAATCAAATTCCTTCAGCGTTGGTGATATCCATGATAGCCATACATCCCATCCACAGCCAACTAAGGGAGTTACATAGGGCATGGGTATCAGTGATGAGTACCTTGGGGAACTGTTTTAGAATTTTGCCTACCACTTTGATAAACTGACTTAGCTCAGAAGCTGGCACATAGAAAATGTTCAATACATGTTGATTATTACATTGTGTAGCACTCAACTGATGGAACTTCTTAAAAGTGATCTAATATTATTATATCACTATTTTGATTTATCAATGAATTAATGTAGTGTTGTTTCCTGTCAAAATATTCAAGCTCAAAATTATTTGCTTTGCCATCATATCAATCAATCACTAAAGATCAATTCTGTTCTTGACCTACTAGGGATTCTGCTTTGTTTGCATTAATAAGGCTCAAAGCCTCAAATGTAGTTAAATTTTATAGGCACAAACAAAACAACATTATTACCAAAAGCAAAATCTTATATTAGCAATTTGCACTATTTTTCTTGAGAAAAAGTAATTTTAACAGTTTCGTCTCACCAAAAGAATGCTATTCATACAGTGAAGTTCATGAACATCAACTATTTTGTACTGTCTGTCTGCACTATTTGAAATAGTGTATCCCAATTCAATTCATAATTTGTATTCATTTTCTATATTCCTTTATACTTGGTTAGATTAAAACATCAATTTAAAGTGTTATATTCAAAATAAAACCAGCGACACTGGCAAAAGGGTTAATTTATAAAAATTAATCTGGTTTATTTGTTTTCAAAATTATTTTTAACCCATATTCAGTGATAAAATAAGTTGGGATAACTTATAGAGGAATGGTCATTGTGTCTCCTCGAACACCATCTTTTTTCAATTTCAAGAAATCGTAGCTATTTTTTTAAATTCTGGAAGCCAAGTAATTTCTAATTATATTAAAATGAATGAATATTTTGTTTTTAGTTTATGAACAGTATGTTGAGGTTTTTGCTACACTTTTCCTTTTTGTCTTTATTAGATATTTTTGATTCCCAGAGAAATTTACAACTGCATTGAGTTTTAACAGCTGGCCCACTGAAAGCCATTTTGCAAAAATATGGTTCTCATATGAACTAAAATTCATTAATTTCTGGATTGGTTCAAATTAAAAGCAAAGTTAGGATCTTACACTTGGGAGAACTGCATTAGCTGAATGGTTTCTTTTGATAAAAATGTAACACTATAATGGAAATTTATTTTCATTAAAATTGGACTCTAGATATTGTACCATGTGAATCATTTCATTTCCCCTGGAAAGTATTTTCACTCATTCTCAAGTGATACTTAATGGTACTTTTTCATCTGCTTTAAAGATAATTAAAGGTAATTATTACAGTTTAACAAAATGAGGTTAAGATCATGTGGTAGGGGGTCTTAAGACAACAGTGTCCACAATGTGTACTTCTACATGACACTATACTTCAGTAAATCTTTGTCACAGAAATTACCAACCATCAATCTGTAAATCAGAACATTGTGCACTTTTAGTCTCAAATTTTCACATAAGCACAAGCTGATATCAAAATATCGATCAACTCTGATGCAAAGCTTTGCGCTGACCACCTTTATTATTATTTTGGTGTATTTAAGCAATTAACTTTTGCACTAAGGTGTGGTTTTGCTTATTTAACTATAAAAAGTTTTTAATTGAAAATAAATATATTTCTATGAGAAATAGTTTTTTATTGATAAGAAATCTGTTTCAGAATGCTGTGGATGGAAACAGTTGGCTCTTATTTTCTCCGGTAGGTATGTAGCATTCGTGGGAAGGAATAACCAAAGCATTAAAAGAGCTCCAATTATGTTCAGATTTTAACTAATCCAAACTACAACTTAGCTAATTCAAACTGCACAGTGAGAATGCTCTATCTGTTCTATGACAGTGATTTTAGCCCTAGCTTAAAGATTTAACCTTCACTTTAACTACACAGGGATAAATAAGATAATCAGGACTACATAACTTTGCAGATGGATTTGTACACAAATTGAACATAAACTAATACATATTGGCATTTCTTCATTCAATATTTATTACTGTGTACTCCAGTGAGCTAGCACCTCAGCTTTACTGGTTCTAGATAACCTTGTGCTGTACTCAGAAAGAAATTATTCCCATGGTCTTTCCAAATACACCACAAACAAGGTAAAGCAAGTTTGTCTTTGGAGAACTGACATTTTTATTTTATGTTAGAATATGGTATTCCATAGTGCTATGCATTTGAAGAAACTACTCAAGAAGTAGCACTTTGAGGGTACTTTTCATTCATAAGTAGTGACTTTTGACAGAATTTTTCTGCCATATGCTTCATGTAGCCTAGAGTTGATGTTGGCAAACTCTTTTTGGTGAAATCTAGGTGCCTGCCTACATTAAAAATAAAATTTTATTGGAATAGAGTCATGGCCTTTTGTTTGAATAATTTCTATAACTGTATTTGTGCTATAATAGAAGATGTGAATATTTGGGCAGAAATAATGAAATCAGTATAGTCTAAAATATTTACTCCAATGTCCTTCATAGAAGCTGTTGGTTGCTTTGCATGGAAGAAAATAGAAAGACACTTAATTCAAGCATTGTAGGGATATTAATTTCAATTGAATTATTTTAGTTCTTGAAATGAGGTTTATATATTAAAGCTGTTACATGCAATAAACATTGTTTAAAATGTTTTACTTTATAGGATGTATCTCAAAGATTTATTAGAATGCAGTCATGGAATACAATTGTACATAAAAGGTAAAGAATAACATAAAGAATTTGTCGTATTAGCACTCTACACTTGCCTCCAAGCAAGTTTCATTTATTGAAGATAACTACTGACACATTCCTGATATTTTTCAGTTTATCTATGACCAAATGTAAACAGTGTATCTCAGCCTCTGTCTAATCTTATGTCCTTTGTTCATGTAAGAAATTGTAAACTTTAACTTAACTAGTTTTCTTCTCTTAAACTACACATCCTAAAAGCCAATCCTAAAAACCAATTATTATGGGGATTTTTAAGCCTGAAAACAGACACAAAACAAGGAAATTATCCTTACGTCTTTTCAAATGTTGGTTCTTCCTGTACATTAGGATCAAATAAGGCCTAAATCTGATATTGTTATGCAAAGTATAGAAGAGACCTCTTGTAATTGAGCCTAGCAAGGTCCAAAGTCTAAATAATAGTTCAGTGTGGAAAAATTCATTCAGTTTCACTTAATTAGTAGCATTGGAGAAAGAAACACACACACACACACACACACACACACATATATATATATAAAATATTTTATTGTATATAATATATTCATATATAGTAACCATTAGTGTCTTTTAAAAATGCACAAGAAATAGTTCTAATTCATTTCTACTAACCCTATTCAGTTATAGGATATTTAGCTAGCAAATGAGTTTCACAATGATTTGTTCACAGATGATAGCAACAATAAATTCCAGCCTTTCCTTCAGTTATAATTGTAAATTAAGCTGCAATATGGTAGATTATAGAGAGGGCACACTGAATCTATTTTGTCCTGGGCACATTCAGTCTACAATGTTATGGGAAAAAGTGCAGGTCTTGAAACATTGCCCCCATCCCAAGGGAAAAACATGAGGTCCTATGAAGACAAGAAGCAAACAAATTATATAATCTGAGCATGTGCAGTTTGAGTTTCTTTGTTCTTTATCTCAATGAAAGCTACTTGTTTAGGCTGGCAGGGCAGCAGCCATTTTGCTGACCCTTAGGGTGTGCGACCCTTTATTTTCCCCTTGCTGCAGAACCCCAATAGTATATGGAAAGAAATATGAAACGACCTAATGTGTCCTCTGGTAGTTAGTAAGATGAGTAAATTTCCTTCTGTTTCTTTTTATTATACCAAGGAATAACTCTGTGACTTTGTCTAGATTATTCAAATGATATATGATTCTATCTAGTCACTATGGGTTAAAACTAACATGATCCCAGCTGAAAAACCAGATCACTTCTTATAAAAAGCATTGAATATATGAAGTTTTCTATAAACTTAATCTCCATTCTCAACAAAATGCCTTGCCCAAATTTGCATATTGTTTTCCTGATAATTAATTTTAAGAAAGCAGTATTTTTACCAGGGCTAAGTGCTATTCTTCTTCACACACTTAAACATAGGTTAACATTTCTTGTCAAGTTTAGGTATTAAGATGACATGATTTTCAACCTTTTCAACATCAAAAAAAGGTGTCATTAAATAAATTATGTTTCCTTCTTTCATGCTTCCAAAGTATTAATTTAGCATCATCTTTGTGGTAGGCATTTTCCATGAATAAGCAAGTCAGAAATAAGCCCGTGCCTTCAAGGAGCTTTATGTTGAACTACGTTTTAGCAAGGTTTTCCTTCTATAACTAAATCTACTCTGTAAATAAACTGACATTTATATATGATACTTTATATTACATGGATTTTGCCAACTACTAGTGAGCAAAGTATGTAAAATACTTTTATATCAAAGGCAAAAATAATATACTAGAAGAATATGAATGGTAATTGAAGCTAATATTGAAGCTGAAAGAAAAACTGGAGACCAGATTTAGAATGTTGTTAAAGAAAATGAAGTTCTACCTTCTATATCAATGAGTAAGAAACATAAATTTTAATAAATGATCAAATAACTGAAAAATAATTTATTTAAAAAGGCATAACATCTCTGCTGATAATTCATCACTGCAGACTCTTAATTTATAGTAAATATTAAGAGCTAACATTTATAAATCCCATGAGATTTATTCTAAAACTTGTTTAATCCATTCTGTCTTGACACATCACAGCACACCTATTTTGTAAGTAGAATTATTATCCTTACATTACAATAGGAGAAATCATCACCCAAAATTTGAAAAAGTATCTCAGGATTAACTAGCCAGTGAATGTGAGAGCTAAATTTAAAACTAGAAAGCTTCTGTCTCGCACTAGGTTAAATAAGAAGAGAGAATACTTTTTACTAAAATACTATCTGCTAACAAAAATGTTTAATATTTTTAAAAAATCTTTAGATTTTATTAAAATTGTTTTTGAGTAGCTAGGGTGAAAAATTTACATACAATGGCTAAATGTGTAGTTTTGTTTCTAAACCTTAATTACATTGTTGAATGGAAATTATCTTTAGAAAATTATCTTCATTGTTGTTTAAGCGTTTTTTAAGCATTTATACATAAAAGAGTAAAAAAAGAAACATAGAAAAAGGTAAGTATATGTTAGACATAATGCAGAAATTTCTAACAGTAAGCACCATTAGGTTCTTTTTTCTGTGAAAAATAAAACAAATTTCATAACAAAATAATTACAGAATAACAGTAATAAATATATTGTGATCATAAACAGGAAAGAATAGCAACAATATTACTCAGTATAAAAAAGTCACCTTTACAAGGAAGAAACTCTCCCTGTTTCTATTTATCAGTTCTCTCTATCTCTCTGTCTACCTGAACAGAGAGAGAGAAATAGAGAGAAAGAGATGATAGCTAGCTAGCTATTACTTAGTATGTCAAACAGTAGTTTCTGAGTTAACATTTGCTGCCATTAATTTTAAGAATTTGGTTTTTTTTGTACCAGGGATTGAACTCACAGCCTTGCACTTGCCAGGCATGCGCTTATGCCCCTGAGCTAAGTTCCCAGCCCCAGCTGCCATTAATTTTAAATGCAGAGACATGCTCTATTTTGTAGACATTCCAGTAACTTAAAATTGTCTTTTTGTATTAAACAGTTGATAAATTTCATTTTTTAAAAAGCAGTTTTAGATTTACAGCAAAATTGAGAAGAAACTACAGAGTGACCACCAAGCACCTGTGCCTACACAGACAGATCGTCTTCTACGATCAACATCAGATCATAAACCTAAAAATCCACAGTTGATATTGGACTTACCTCTTAGTGTTGTGCATCCATGGGTCTTGAGTGCAGTGAATAGTACCCACTATTGTAGTATTGCACAGAATATTTTTACTTCCCTGAAAGTCCGGACCCTATTTGTCTTTCACTCCACTGTGGCCATGGAAAACACAGATCCTTTTGCTCTCCCCAGCATTTTGCATTTCTCCAGAAAGTGCTATAGCAGGACACATGCAATAAGCAGACTTTTCTCATTGGTTTCATTTCATTTTGTTACATGCATTCAAATTTTCTCTTGATACTGTCAGAAATACCAGCTCATTTCTTTTATTCTTGAACACCATTCCATTATCTAGAACAGTTTGTTTAGTAATTAGCTCATCTACTCAAGATCATCTCATTTGTTTCCAAGTTTTGGCAATTATAAAAAAAGCCAACAAAAACACTCTGCACAGGTTTTTGTGTAGATGCACTTTCAATTCTTTTGAGGAGCTGTGGTTTACAAATTAAGTGTACGTTTAGTTTTTAAAGAATAAGATTTCCTATTCTTCGACAGCAGCAGCATTTAGTGTTGCCAGGTTTTTTGTTTTTTGTATTTTGACTACTCTTATTCATGTCTGTAATTATGTCATTATTTTAATTTGAAATTTCTTGCTAGTGTACATACTGAACATTTTTCCGTATGTCCACTTGTTATCTGTATCTCTACTATGTTGAGAGATGTCCATTCAGGTCTTTTGTCCACTGCAACCAAGTTATAAATTTTCTCATTGTTGCATATTAATCAGTGTTTATGTGTTTTGGATGACAGATTTATTAAATGTTTCATATACAGATATTTTTCCAGTTTGCCTCATGTCTTTTCATTCCTGTGTCTTTTGAAAGCAATTTTTAGTTTCAGTGAAGTCTAACTTATTAACTATGGGGTGTTGTTTCTAAAAAGTCATCACTGTATGTCATAACCAAGCTCACCTAGGTTTTCTCCTATATTGTCTTCAAGTGGAATCCAGATTTACTTGTATTTACATGCCGACCGTAAGACATTTGAACACCGTTTACTGAAATGTCTGTCTTTGCTTCCTTGTAATGCCTTCTTTCTTTGTCAAAGATAAAATGATATATTCATGAAAACTGTGGATCTTCAAAATTGTGTTTTCCCTGGGCTGCACTGAGTAAAGAGAAATTATTTTGGGTTGCCTATAATGTGTGTAATATTCATATAATATAATTCATATAACATAACATATAAATAAAAATTTAAAATATTTATTACATTTTTAATATTAGGAATATCATAGATGTTACACTATCACAAGCAAAACTTTGGTTACATTTTTGTGCTTCTAATACCATCACTGCTAAAAAGCTTTAACTTATTAAATTATTTTACAAAGCAGTACAACCAGTCTTAGTTTAAATATTAAAGAAGAAAATTGACATACCTGTGCAATAACAATACAATGCACACACACACATAGGCAGGTTGAAACAGTGCAGTTGGTAATTGCTGCACTTGCCCGGGCTCCTCACACCGCACACACCCGCTACAGCAGGGTTTCCCACTTCTGACTGGCGCTGGGCTGTGGGCATAGGATGCAGCTACAGCCACACTGTTCCTCCCATATGCAGTGTCTCATTGTTGCACAGAGCCTGAGCCAGAGCCCCACATTTGTGTTCTTGAGGAGCCACACTAATTAATAATGGTCCTTCCCTGTGTGCAGTGTGCAGGCCACGAATTGGACACATCTACCATAGAGCGCTGAGATTTAGGCTGAGTATGGAGAATCCACCATATTTATTTTAGTGTTTTCTTTTTGATGCCCATATTGTGTGTTCCTGTTGTGGTCACCCACACATACTCTGGCTTTTCTGATTTAATTTAGAATTATTTCATTGAATTTTGTTTCTTTCTTTGACACATGATTGACTGATTGATTACTCTTGGATTTGAACTATGCAATTTCAGCCTACAGAAGTCCATTCACAAGTAACATTATGCCACGTAATTGTAAGTATAATGTTTTATTCTTAATTATTACTAATTTTTATGTCCTATCCCTTGTCATTGTTTTCACTTACACACTACCATAATAGTATATACACACAAAGGTCCAAAAATAATGTAATACACTGCTTTACTTTTTTTTTTTTGTCAGGGATTGAACTGACAACCTCGCGTTTGCCAAGCAGGCACTTACGCCACTGAGCTAAACCCCTGGCCCCTGTAATACACTCTTTGCAGCATTATTTTCAATAAAATCCTTCTCAGCTACATCCAGTCTGCCAATGAACCAACTCTAGGCATACTCCATTTTCGTTGCGATGTTTTTGGTAGTCACCATTTCTTTCTCTAATCTTAGAATTTCTACCTCTCTGTTTATAGTTGAATTTCAACACATAAATTATTTTGAAATGATAATGGTAACAGAAAAGATTCTGAGTATTTTTATTTGGGACATTTTGGTAATGATTTTTGTTGGGGATGAGGTTGTTGATACAGGGTCTTGCTATGTAGTTCTGACTGGCCTTGAACTCACTCTGTAGCCCAGACTGGCCTCAAATTTTAGCATCTTCCTACCTATGCCTCTGAGTGCTGAGATAACAGGTGTGTACCACTATGCCCAACTTTTCAACATTTTAAGGAATCCAAAATAGTATGAATTGTAAAAAATGTCATATTGAAGTATCTCATCTTAGAGATATACCGTCCCAAATCACACAAGTCATTTGTGTTAACATACATTAGGAAAGTTGCTTTCTTGTACCCAGATCTTATTGCCTTTACTATTGCAAAAAGCTCACCAGATTTTTCTTTCATTACTTTTCATTCATTTTTTTCAGAAATAGGAGTCAAAGCTGACTGAAGTGACAAGGTAGCACAAGAAAATCTACTTATCTGTCATCATATTCAATTACATGTAAAGAATTTAATGATATATTTACATACAACTACAATAAAGAATTAATTAATTATTAAATTTGGGGGAATTGAAGTGAACACAAAATTTGAAAAGCCACAATAATTAGCTACTTGTTTTATATTTACCTTTTCATTTTCACAGCAGTCAAGATCAAAACAAAGCAGTTGTATAACACTGTGCTTTGCTAGAGAAAGCATACTGTTTTTATATTAGAGAACTTTGTGGTATACTAAATTCTCCAATTTGGTTACTTGAGATTTTTCCTTTAGTCAGTGGCTTAGAAGATGAATAAAGTAAGGCAGATAAAAAGCATTTTCAATCTTGCTTTTTCTGATGGTAGAAAGCAGTTCTAAAATAGTCTTGATAGTCTTCAAATGGCTCCTAAAATAGAGTTTACAGGTATATCTGTGTGCATGCATGTGCGCTTATACCAATGAATGGAAACAGCATTATTGATAATTACAGGAAATGGGTGATGTGTGCAAGTCTAGGGAAGACTGCAGTTAGTGATATTCATGTAATTGCTTAGAGAGTCTTTGTAATTGCAAAGAAGAGGATCCTATGGAATAAAGAGACAGTATAATTATCTGATTTCATCAGTTTTTCAGTCATCTCAGTAGAGCTTTATGTAAGAGTTAGACAAACAATAGTGCCGTATTCAGCCTTTTCTATTAAATGGAAATCGCTTTGCAAGAATATAATCAGTTAAACAACTGATGAGCATGACTTTTATTCTTCTCCAAAGTGTTCATCAGTTAATGTCTCCAGAGAGTTAGACAGCAGGAGAAAATTAAATTATTATCAAAATTTTTCTCAAGATATGATTCAGCATGAACAGAGTTGGCTGTACAAATACAGTATGTACCATAATTTCTGCCCTAAAGCCTAGAGAAGATGAAGTTTTCAATTTACTATGAGTTTGATTAACTAAACAGAAAAGCCATACTATATTAAGTATGTTTCATTAAAAATGTAATTGAGACTTGGGATTGTCTAGTGGTAGAATTAACCATGGGTTTTCATTTGGTAAGCTGAGGGAACTATGATTATTCTTGGAATAATAAAATGGGCATTGAAACAGCTGTCTATTTGTGATAATTTACTTAACTAACAAGCACTTCTATCAATTAAATACTGATACATACTTTACATATGAGCAAACTGAGGTAAAGAGAATTTGAGCAGCTATTTCAAATGGCACAGGATAGTAAATAATAGTATAAATGTTGTGATGCAGGCTTCTCTCACTCCAAGGCTCATGATTCTTTATCCTCTTTTTCTTTCATTAATATGATTAAAATTTTAGATGTGAAAACATCCTATAGTATTAGCTGCAGTCAATTCAGAGAAAGGTTAAGATTATGATATATTGGCATGTATTTCTTTATTGCTTACCATTTTTGCATTCCAACATTATTAGAAGCAAAAGTTTTTGAAGCATTCTAGTTGTATTTTATATAGTTCCTCGTGGATCCTATTCTTCTCACCCTCAAGACTAACTGCTACCTCATAAAAGTCTGGTTTACCCAGATTTTTTACTGTCTTTTATTTTCTAAACAGATAAAATTACTCTTCATTTGGAGTAGCCTCTCTGTTTACCATTAGTCAGTTATCTATCTCTGTGTAACAAACTAATTGAGAAAATTTTCACTTAAAATTATTATTTCTTAACATTTTGTAGATTATATCAGATGGTTATTAGACCGATAATTTTTCAGCGCAGTCCTGGGGTTGTGTCCTCTGTGACTTAACTGGAAATGGATGTTCTCATGGTTTATGTTGGTGGCCCTCAGGCCTCATGTATTTGCATTGTACATTTGTGATTGGTTCATTGTCTAGTGCTTGGATTGGTGGTGTCAGTGCTACACCCTCCTAGGGAGTGGAGCCAAGATGTGATGTAATGGCAGGAAGAAGACGTGTCTCTCTCTCTTGCCGATTTCCGCCTTGCCGTTTGCAGCCGCCATGAACTGCGGCCCTGCAATGCCACCCTGCCTTGGAGCCAACTGAGTATGGACTGAAACTTCCAAAAACTGTAAGAAATAAACCTTTCCTTTCCCAACTTTGGGCATCAGGTATCTTGTCTCAGCGATGAGTAAAAAGTAAATAAGACAGATGCTCTCTGATAGTCTTACATATACCTGAAGTCATGAAGTTGGTTATTAGCTGGTACTCTGTCTTTCAAGTTGATCTCACACTAGCTGGAACTATAGGTTTTGTTTCCCACAAGAGAACAAAAATAAACAAAAGATCTTGTAGCTATGCTGTAGAACTCATACAATATTGAATTTGCCCAATCCTATTGAGATGTCACAGAACCTTGATTAAAGATCCAAGAAAGAAAATCTACATTTGATGAAATGATTGCAAAATCTTCTGACCATTTTCAATCTGTCATATTTTTGTCTTATTAGTACTAGACATTGTGATGGTACTGTCAAGATGGAACCTCAAAAGGCAGTATAGGGCTAAATGTCTCTGATCCTGGCATAAGAAGCAACCACAAATGCACTGCTTACTACCTGTATAAACTTGGGAGATATACTAAATATTTCTTTGTCTTAATCTAAATGTCTTTCAAATACAGAGGATCATAACAGTACCTACCAGTAAGAGTCTGAAGAGGATTAAATTGCTTATCATAAAGTATATAACAAGTACACATAAATATTAAAAAAATTTGTTTATTTAACCTGAGAATTAATTAACTATACAGAAAGTACTCTTAAATAATTATTTACTGTATGTTTTAGGGTACAGTCTGACTAAAGTCCATACATGTCATTTCAGACTCATTTGAAGTCCTGTTTGGAAATGGTTATCATATTAGTGAACTCTTCACCTTCCTTTTTTTTTTTAAACTAACCTTCTTAAATACTATTCTTCTTCTCTCTTCCACAGTCAGGTTTTAAATACCCTCAGTTTCAGGTCTTAAACCATCTTTTTCATGTACTTCTTTGCCACTGTCTTGGTTGAGACTTTCACAGTCACACAAATTGTTACAATGAATGACTTTCCAGTAAATATGATATCCTGCTCTTTGTCTTGAGACAAAACTCTTCTTAATAAAATCTGAAGGAAGGTGATGGGTTACTCACAATTTATATGGAAAACACTCACAGGCAACAAAATTTAGAAAATGAATTGGTTTTGTGGGAAACCTGGATTCCACTGAGGAATCTCAAAAATGTAAAAAAAAATGCCCATAGGAAAAATAAGATAAGGATATTTACCCATTAATACCCATTACTGCCTGAATTAAGATCTACCCAACAGACTCAAAATACCCCTGTTGCTCTTCTCACTCCAGGAATTCTGGAGCATACTTTGAAAATATTGTATCAGTGAAGCTCTCTGCAAGCTGTACCTTACACAGCTTATCATGGAGTACTGTAGTGAAACTTGGGGATTTCAAGCTAAAGATGAAATAGAAGTCAGAAGCGGACTGAGAACATCTAGAATAATAAAAACTGTACAGTTGATTTTTTTTAAATTCAGGAGTAGGTCAATCTAAATTGTGATTCCAAAGCTCATATCACTGGTTCCCTTAGGAGGGTGACTCTGACTATGAAGTATCACGTAATTTTAGAAATATCCTACATTTCATTAAGACTTTTTTTTCACGGGTTTATGTACTTTGTGAAAAATCAATAAACTGTATCTTAAAATTTGTGCATTTTGGATAGAAATTAAGCCCGCATTGTGTTAACTGAAGTATTTCAATACAGATTAGCATAAATATGATTTAACAAGTAAGGAGAGACTATCTTCTGGCTTCTTAGGGAGGAAATATACTATCCAAGAAAAGAATCCTCTAAAGAAGCCAATCACCAAACCTGGAAGATAACCATAAATTTCTTGTGAATTTTTCAAAAACTGAGAAAAATTTATGCAGATATACTCAGCCTAAACTGCAGACTCACAGAATAGGGATGTAACCACATAATAGTTGTTTCAAGTCAAAAGTGTCAGGTTAGGTTGCTATAAAGTTGGCCAATACCACTGCAATAATGATAAAAAATAACATTTATAAAATCATATGGTTAAAATGAAAGTATAAAAATTCCAGAAAGAAAACACAGAATATATATTCCATGAAATGTTTGAATCATGGATTTACTACCGCTACTCTTAAAGGTAATGGTAGTCATTTCATGTTACTTCACCAAGGATTGTTATTTATAAAGACTTATGTTAACTTAAAATGAATGATAGAAATGGTAGCTACTGATAACAAAAAGTTTGCTTGAGAATAAAAAGGATCTGAGATATACATGCCATAGCAGACCATGGCATATACAGGGTTTAAGAAGAAGACAAAGATACAATGAGGAAGGTTTAACAAGTTGTTTTGAACAATAATCCTTGGCTACAAGGATCAATAATAAGGGAAGCATAAGTGTAAGAGGGAATAGCTAGCAGTGAGGAGGTATCTGCAGAGGTGGACTTTGTGCAAAGATAGGATTTTTTATGAAAGATTGTGTTCTAAGCAAATTTTTAAAAACTAGTGCCTGTTAGGAATATACTTGAGGGAAGCCACACATACACCACTGGTCAAATAGCCTCTCAAGCCTATTTTTGGAAGTTGATCTAACTGACCCCATTTTCATTCTGACATTGTTACACAAGCAATAAAATGTTCTATCAGGCAGTTGCTTTGTCCATTATTTCAGCTTCTTCAAGCTTTTTATAAAAAAAAAGCTTTTGTTTTGTGAAAGCAAATGTTTAAGAAAGTTTTGGTAAGTGATAAATTTATTTATCAAAAGTTAGAATCAACACTTTTATAAGAGAAAGATGAAGTGGGCCAGACCAACCCCTTCCTGTGAGGCAGCAGTGCCCATGTATCCTGGGAAGAGAACCAAGAAGAACCTAACCTCTTGCTATAGGCCAGTGGCAGTCATGGGCTGGGCCAACCATGTTTTGCGAGCTGGTCAGTGCATGGTCAGGGAGACAAGAAGTGCTAACCTCCCCTCTCCACGCATAAGGAACTGGTTGATTCCAAGAAATGCAGGCTGAGATGATAACCACTGAGGTAAAAATACAGTTTAATACCTGTATTATTTGACTGACTTTGTAGGCCTAAAGCTGGTAGTCTGAGCATCTATTTAGATGATATCAATATGTAATATAGTTACTATGGGGTATCTCCTTCTGGAGGTATAGCCATTGTTAATTCCCTATTATCTTGTTTTAAAGTCCTGTATCATTTTTATTATTTTGTTTGGTTTGTTTTTATTATAGCTGATGACATGGGCAGCTATTTGAAAGATAAGATGTATTATGGAAGCTATCATTGATTTCCTATTATCTTGTTTTGAAGTCCTGTATCACTTTTATTGTTTTGCTTTGATTGCTTTATATTGTTTAGGTTTATTCTCTTTGAAAATTAAAAAAGAAAATAAAGATGAAAATGTAAAAGTATCAAATTAGTAAGAAAATAATTTAAAGCATTATTCTCTGCAAAAAAAATCCTTATTTTTTTCAGATATATAGAATTGCAAAACTAAAACTTATAGTCATCTACAACTTTAAAAGGCTTTTTTTGAAATGCAGTGACAATTGTGACCAGCACTTATATAAGTGTAAGATGTATATAAGGAATAAAAGTAGAATCAATGATTTATTATCTTTGAAGAATGCATGTGTAAGTGAAACCAGATGTACAGGTTTAAACTGAAAGAAGTTTAAATCATATAATAAAATCCTTTAGTGTAAGATGAGGCAACTGAGATTGATAGGAGTCAGTTCTTTTTTTTTTGTGGGGGAAGAAAAAAGTATTGCACGACATTCTAGGCGCCAAGTCTCAGATTTCCAGTGTAGTAATTATATATTTTGCTTAATAATTTATGTTTGACTATATAATCACTATTCGGTTTCACTGTTAGGCTTTTTGGTGCAATTGAGACCCAGAGCAAAGAGACCTTTATTGCAGGTATAGGAGGGGTGCAAAAGAGATGCAAATAGCTTCTGAGAGAACCCAGGGGTGAGTTAGCTTTTATTAGATCTCACTGGGGAAGGGCTTGGGGGCAAATAAAGAGGTCCTGTTAGTAGAAGATTGAATGTCTCTTGGTACTCTCATCAAAGTGACTGATGGCAGGAAGTTTACTTTGGACTGAAGGGAGAAGAAAGAGGAAATCTGGTACGTTGTCCTTTCTGGTCCCTGCTCCATGTTGGACTGCCGTCATAATGACTAGGTGAATTTCACATGGGCCAGAACTCGTCAAACTTAATGATAAAGTTAGAAATATTTAGTTATCAGAGATAATTAATAAATTGATTTAGTCTGTTTAAGAAAAAAAGTATTTAAACTTTAATAGTCATTAAAGTATTTTATAATTTTCTTCATCTAACAAATCCACAATAAACAAGACTTTTGAATTGATTTTTGTAAATACCATTTTGATTATTCAGATTTGATGGTATCAACTGTTTCATATGTTTTATTTTTAGCATAGGAGGACAAATATAATTCCCACACATACTAATTATAGATGTGAAAAAACAGTGATTAATATCATATATTCTGATTTCAGATGTTTTGCTTTGAGTTTCAGCTCTTTCTCTTACTAGCTGGCAATTATTGGAAGAATAGTTTATTTGTATCTAAGTTAATTTATTTCTAAAATGTTTGATTACTTCATCTTTAACTGGGTTATTAAGACTGTTTAGAAAAATAACTGTAGATGTCTTAATCTGTTTGGTGCTACTAGACCAGAATACTTGAGACTCAGTAATTTGTAATAGTAAAGTTTGATTTTCTCCCAATTCTAGATGCTGGGAATTCAAAGCCTAGGTGCCAACAGGACCTTTTTGCTTCATCATAACATGGCAGAAAGTGACACAAGGGTAAGAGGCTGTGAAAAAGGGGCCTATCTTAATCTTTCAATAAGGAACTAATTCTTGCAATAACATAATAAACTACTCCTGTGATAATGGCATTAATCTATTGACAAAGGCTTTACTCTCATGACCTAAGAATGTCTTAATGTTTCACCTTTCAACACTATTGCCATGGAAATTAAGTTTTTAGCACATGAATGTAGCAACAATCATATATTAACCAATCCAGATACAAGAAATTCAATAGTTGTTGAGTGTCATAATGATATTAAGAGGAGGAGGAGAAGAAAAAGTAGTATCAGCTTTGAATAGTAGAACAAGAAGTCCTATCTTCATAATGGAAAGAGCCTTACATACATACTGAAATAAGAATTTTTGATACAAAAGCTTTTGAAGAGACTTATGCCTAAAGAAAAGCCAGAAATTCACTGATGAATGGTTCAAGATAAGGTGATTAATGCTGAGGATAAAGATCTACAAACTCTTCCAGCCCAAGTCCTCATGTACTTAAATCAAATACATGCTACTTTTTAAATAAAAAACTAGATTTCCAATATATGTGAAATTAACTAGTGTGAGTATTCTATTCCCTAGTGAGAGGAAAATGATTGAACAGTACAACCACTAATTTGAGAAGTCAGTGTAGAAGTAAAAGTATTCAGATATTTTTCTTTTCCTCATCAAATATTTGGATTTTACCATTCTTTAAAAATTAAATAATTTATTACTGTAGCTAATATTATTAGAGATGAATTAGTGTTTGTAAGAACAATACTTTAGAAAATATTGAAAATTCTGAACCTGAGAGTTATTGTCTTATATTCAATATACTGAGATTCACATGAAACCCAAAATATACTTATTTGATCTATTATATTTATATTAAATAAATAATGCATGCATTAAATATAGATAATTATATCAGAAAACCAAACTAAATCAGTTCTTTTAGATTAATAGTTTTAAGCTATTTTAAAAGTTTCAAAATTTTTTTTAACTTTGAGTATACATAAACATACACATTCAAGTATCCAACTGAAATACCTTTTATTTTTATCAAATGATTCATTTCTGTTTACATTCTTAGTTTTTATTTTAAATATATCCTTTTCCATTTTTACCTACAACATGTAATCAATATGCAACTTGGTTCTTTAGTTCTGATAAGTTGAAAAATAGTAAACTGAAAATCAATGACTTCTCCTGCAGTCATAACTGATTTGTCAAGACAAACACCCTAAAGTATGGAGAGGCAAATATACCCAAAACTAAGATTAACTCACCTATTGGGGCTAACAAGGAAGAGAGGTAATTTTGATGAATCCCACAGACTCAGTTTGAGCTACAAGAATGAAGAACCTCTGGGCCCACAGTCCCAATGACTAGTCCTTCCTAAACCACAGCAGTCTTCTGACTCTAGAAGAGGGAAAGAGTAACCACTGTAAAATATTCTGGGATTTGCCTGTAATCTGCACAGGGGAAAAATAATTCAGTATCATCCCATTTAAAAGACCCCCTGTCAGTCCTCAGAACGCTGGCTTTCTTGTTTGCACTGACAAAATGTAAAGAAACATATATGGAATTCAGAGAAACCAGCCCATGAAAAACAAAACAAAACAAAACAAAACAAAAAACTGAGACTTAGTTATGGCACTATGCAATACTTTCTTCCCTTTGCAGTTTATCACTATACTCATAAAATTCCAGGGTATAGCAGTGGTTTGCAGATGCAAAAGCCTCTAGATGCATACTTTGCCTGAGATAATGGTAGATATGAAACAAGGCTAAAAGAGGAATTTTAAACCTCTAGCACATAACATTGTGACAAATATTAAATATAACCCAATCTCAAAACCAAAATAACATAAATCCTTACATGAATGCAGTATATAATCCATTTTCTGTTACCTGATATATATCTGGCTTCAACAAAAAGCTTAAAGCATGTGAAAGGTTTTATTTTTAACACACATTTGGAAAAGATAGTGTTCATCATTATAAGACACAAATGTGATATTTATGTTGGAAGTGTGAAAAGGAATTTAAAGTAACTAACTGGTACAGTGGTACTTGAGTTCACAAATTTAATTCATTCCACAATTCTCAGATAGATGCCCACATTCGTGTTTGTCACTGCATGTGGAGTTCAGGAATAGAAGCAAAATTTTGCCTGATACTCTGTTAGGGAACCAAATTGTTCATGAACAGAAGCATTTGTGAAGAAAGTATCACTGTATGTTAAGGAATCTTTGTAATGGAAAATTATTTAGGAGTTTAGATAAAGAAAGTGAAGAATGTTCTTTATAGAAAGAACATTTAAAGGTTTTATAATTTTGAAATTTTGTTATACTTTGTCATAAATTATTAAAAAGTAGTAATGTTGTAACATAGTATGTAATCACAATACACACATAAGTTAAATAAATGACAACACTAAAAAGAACAGGAAAAATTATAGGCATGCTCATAAGATACCTATGAGAGCACCATAGTACCATATTATTAAAATATATCATTAAATTAATGCTTATATTACCAATTCTAAAATAGCAATTTCTTTTAAAAAATGCAATTTATATGCCAGAATAAAGCAGATAAATAGTGAAGGAGAAATAAAGCACCATTAAGATTCACTAGAAAACAATTCTAAATATGGTAGATGTTAACTCAAGTGCATAAAAAAATCAGCTTAATTATGAATCATCTAAATATATCAATTAAAAGAAATTGATTGAATAAAAACTTATCCAAATATTTGATATCTAAATGAAAGCTACTCTGAATCCTAAGCCAGTCAGATTACAAGTTTGAGGCAACATAGCTTGAACCTACCTCAAAGAGAGGAAAGAAGGAAGGAAGAAGGGAAGGAAGGAAGGAAGGAAGGGTGTAAAGGAAAAGTGTGTAAAGACAGAAAGGAAGAAAGTGAGAGAAGAGGATAGGAAGAAAAGAGGACTACTGCAATAAAAAGATTTAGATAAATTAAAAACTAATGTGGCATGTTATATTCTGTTAATAGTAGCACAAGAAAGCTGGAACAGTTAAGACACAAATTTACAATGAAGGAAATTAAAAGATATGAAAGATGGCATTGCGTAGTAATAATACTAGTGGTACAGTTCTCCAAGAAGATATTTGATATTAAGAACACTATCAATAAACTTTATGTCATTGACAATTAAAGAATATCCCATCCAAAATCAGTAGATGATCTTTCATTAGTCTCTATAGAATATTTAAAAACTTAAACTATCTTCCCAAAAAAAGCCACACATTAACAAATTATGAGTTTGAGAATCAGATAATACATATTCTCAGACCATAGTAAAATTAAATTACGGATCAGTAACTAAAAGGTACTTAGAATTTCCCCTAGTAAGCAGAAATGGAACTACTTACTTCCAGGTAAAATGAATGACAAGTCTCAAAAGACATTAAACACTACTTTGAAGTAATTGAAAATTTTTATTTACCACATGTGAAACTTTGTAACAGAACCAACTCAAAACTGTATTAAGAAATCTATAACACTGAAGACCTATATCAGAATAAAAAGAAACATCAAAAGTCAATTACCAAAACTTCTCACTTGGGAAACTTAATAAATAAAAGTAATTCAGTCTTAACACTAGTTTGAAAAATAAAATAAGAACATTAAAGTCAAATCAATGAAATTAAATAAATCAATAGCAAACATTAATGAAATTCCAGAATTGGATAGATCAATTAAAGTGATAAATAACTGAAAAAATCAACAGAGAGAGAGAGAAAGAGAGAGAAAATGCAAATTTCCACTGATTCTAATGAACAATACTACTTTTGCAAATTTGATATATTAAATTGTATTTACTACTTCATTGAGAGAAATAAACTACTTAAACTCCTTCATGGAGAAATAGATAATGAATAGTTTTCTACATGTGTTAAATGAATTGAATTATTAAAAACCTCACAAAATTAGAAAAAAAAGGTCCATATTGTTTCACTGATAAATTCCATCAAATATTTGAGAAAAAGATAATATCAAATCTTTGCAATGTCTTCATGGTAATATACATAACAAGAAATTTTCTTAGCTCAGAATGTTAGCCTCAGATAATACCAAAACCTGAAAAGTTCATGACAAGGGAGAAAATTGCATTATTTCATTAGTCAGCTTTTCTTCCATTTATACACAATAACGAAACATAAAACTAAGAAGAGGAGAGGTTTAATTTGACTCACAGTTTCTTGAATACATACACAAAAGCTCCCAAAATAAAGGGACAAACTGATAGCAGCAATACAAGAAAGAATTACAGATGAAAACACAGTATAATTTATTTAAGATATTTAAGAATGATTTACCATTTGAAAATGAAAGTCTAATCCAGCATGTCAGTAAAAACAAAACAAATAAAATTCATATGATTATGTCATTCAATGGAGAAAGAACTTCTGGAAAAGCCAACCTCTATTCAAAATAAAATATAGTTTATGAGTAAAAACCAATTTAAAATTACCAAGTAATTAAAAATTTTATAGGAAACACCTAACATTATATAGAACATTATACAAAAATAATATACTAGTCCTCTAAAACTGTGAAGAAACTCGGATATCCTTTTTAACTACTCCTGTTTAAACCTGAGACGGATACCATAGCAAGTGCAATAAGCAAGAAAAATATATAAAAGCTATTCATCTGAAAAAGAAATGCTATTACTGTCTTGTTAAAAGACATGATGATTGTATTGAACAGTCTAAAAGCATCTAAAAACCATCTCGCAGAGTTAATAATGAAATCTCACAACATCAGAATAAACATGAAGTCAGTTAATTTTCTGTATTTAAAGGGAGGTCAAACATACACTATAGTGAATGTTTCAATTAAAAATAAATATTGTATAAAAAGGCAAATTGATAATAATGCCCCTAAAAGTATTACCTTTCACTTTGAACACACTTATTTGACCATGCTTGTCACTTTCTGAGGAAGTTCTAAAAGTCCCCTTTTGTATCTTTCTTTGTGCTATTTGGCTGCCTCAGTGTCCTAAACTGATTTCAAAAATTTATCTTTCATAGCAGTTTGACTTTGGGGAGGAGCCAGATGTATAGTGGAAGATACAGTGAATAACATAGATGAAAACACACTGTAACAATTTTAAGAATCTGACTTTCCAAGAGATGACATTTGGCAGTAGTATTCGTGTGTTTTTGTCTCCTAGTAAAGACAGGAAAGAAGACTTCTAGAACTGTATGTTCAATGCGATGGAGATACTTAGAGGGCAAGTAATAGTAATGCGTCTTTTATTGTAATAATTTTATTTTTAGATACACATTTTTTCAGTCACATACTGTATGTGTACTACAATGCACAGTTAGAATATGACATTTGGAAAGATATTATTACAATAACACCTATAAATTTTGATTGATACATTTAATGAAATATATTCAGTCTAAATACAGAAAATAGTAGCACTGAAAAAGAAAATACTAAAGATCTAAGCATTGAGAATATACTTCATGTTTTTTATTAGAACACCAAAATGGGGAAAATATCAATTCTTCCTGATTCATACATCCAAAATAATCCTGTGGATATCCCAGGAAGCCACTTTTTAGATATCAGTAAACTTATCTGAAGCTTACATGAGTTGACCAGATTTATAGGGTACCAAAAAATACTAAAAATAAAAATTACAGTGTACATACAGTCAAATTCAGAATTTATCATAAAGTCAAAGTAATGAAGATAATTCAGTATTTCAGAGCAGACACACAGATCAATAGATCAGAACAGAGAATGCAGAATATACCAACAATATTATAGTTAACTGATCTCTGTCAATAGAGAAAAAATACTTTTTGCCAAATAAGATTAAATTAATAATAAATAAATAAATAAATAAATAAAAATGAGGGTACTCATATGCACAAACAAACCTACAAACAGATATCATGCTTTTAAGGATTTCACTGTTTTGTCTCATGAAAAAAATCCCATTTTGTATTTCACTAATGGACTGAATTTGAATACATGGATGTAGGACGTATTCAGAAACGCACGTGGGTCCTGTCACGGACATGTGACAGAGCAATCAGTGGTATTCTGCCAACCTGTGTATCTTGGTCTTTTAAAATATCTTCTTATTACCTTTTACCCAGTTTTTACTTTGCTATTTTCTCACTTCACAATCCTTGCTGCCTCCAATCCTGTTTCACTTTGCTTTCTCATTTTTAACTTCTGAGACTCTCACATATTTATCTTACATTCTTTCCCCACTTGCTTTCTATAAATACAGCTGAGAGCTTTTTGGTTTATATTGTTAATCTCATTGGTTGAATAAAAGATTCATCTTAGACTTAAGTAGGTTAAATGCCATTCAATTTGTCCTCTTAACCCATTTTACACTTGCGCATTCTAAATGGGACTTTTACAAGTAGCTTCTACATTCCCTGCATATGCACATTGTTAGTAATCTTTATTTATTAAAATATTATGCTATTTTTATCCTGGCAAATATTAAAATATTATTTGTTTGCAAATGGCTATGTGACAGGGTTAAAAATGCAGGCCAAAAACAAATAGAATGTGCATTCAAATAATCTCTTCTATGTTTTTAAATGCTTTCATAGTTCAATAATATAAAAAATAGATTTAATTCCAAATAAAGTTAATAAGACCATTAAGATTTATGGTTGTGCTTACAAAATAACTACATAAATTTCTTAGGCTAATTTTGCTAAAAATTTTCTGCATAGTACATTAATAAATGGTCATAGCATGATACTAGTTTTGTATATTCTCAATATGAAGCATTTGTGTTGCTTTTTATATATTTTCAATATGAAGCATTTGTGTTGCTTTGCAATACTTTTCCAGAGTTACATGATCACCAGTACCCTTGAGATTTTAAGTATGATGAATAAGCAATTTTTTTTTAAATATGAGCTGGATGACCTACTGACAAAGTGATACTGATTTAAGTAATCACATTAGGCAATGCTTTTAGAAAACCATGAATACCAAGACATTGTGATAAACAAGGAAAATGTATATATAAATTTGTAAAGTACTACAGATTATCAGTGAAATCCTTTGAAACGTACCATCATCATCAGTTCTCTGTTGCTGTCTCTGTCTCTGTCTTTGTCCTCTCTCTCTCACTCTCTCTTACATTTACAAATACTGGAAAATAATTAAGGCCATCCTGTTTATATGATTACTACAAAGTGATAATTCCCTACAATCAAATTCCTTCAAATAATATCATGTATATAAAGCAGTGTATGAATCAACAAGTAATCACTGAGTATCTAAGAAATGTGGCTATAAATTCATGAGAATATTTATGTCATTTTCTAGATGGAAAAAGTAATTTTGGGGACTCCATTCTGCATTTATAGGCTGTAACTTCAGCAATGTTGTATGACTGGTGACTTCTCATCAGGAAATTCACTAGCTATGCATAGTTTTCAGAAATGAAAGCATATCCTGTGTTTTTAAATAATATTTAAATCCCATAAGATTTGTCATTTGTTGATGTGAGGCAGTCAAGAATACAACACAAATAAAAATTATTCCCATGGATGCTTGTCCCAGATATGTTATTAAATTCATATAGATATAACTTCAGTTAGAATTGTGTATGTTGAATGTATGATATAAATGAGATTTCCAGTTCTCCAAGTAGACTTCTTTCCATGAAGCCTTTCAGGGTTCAACTTATAAAGCACAAGCCACTTACTTACTTAGTGCTCCTTGCAGCCTCTTTTTTTTCTTTCATCATAGGGTTGAAATTCTATTTGTATGCATATGCTATATTCTTCAGTAAATTGATTATATAATTTAATTTGAAAAATCTTTTATTTATTTCTTTTGAATGGATGTGATCAAAATACCTGTATTCTGCAGGGACCTGCATCATCTACATTTAATTGTTCATTTTCAAAAATAGTATCCATAGCATCCTTTCCTTCCTCATGAGTTTTAACAGTTTCATCTAGCTACCCATTTCTCCAAGATTCTTTGTTCATCTGGGTCGAATAAGAGTGATTCATCATCCATTACTCTGTTCTACGATTTGGGCACTTGACAGAGGGCAAGACATTGTTCTGTAGACCCAGAAACTGAGGGAGATGTGTGTGACATGAAAGCCTCTGAAATCAGAATTTTTCATAAATTTTGCAGGTACAACTGAAAAACCAACCTTATTTTAGTAGTAGCATTTTGGGGAAGTAAAACAACCATCTAACTTCCACACAGTACATACGTTTAGTTATGTGAGGATTGCACTCAGTGCCTTGGAATGAAGCAAAATAATCATGATATTTCTGAAAAACTGAGGTAAGACTACTTTCCTACAGTCTAAATTTAATTGTGCCATAAACTCTCCCTAATCTCAAAATTTATTATGTAAACCATTAAAATTGTTTCAATTTCAAGGCATTTAATTGAATCATTTTTTCTCTCAATTTAATCATAGAAAATATATTTAACTTTTTCAGATATGTATCTTCTACCTTAAAATGAAATAGTAAATCTGATCTATTTTTTCATATGACTTGATGCAATATTTGTAAGTTTATTTTGTAAATTTTGAAATATTATAAAAAGGCATAGCAATGGTACTGTTACTAGGAAATAAGAATTTACTATTAGTTTACTCACATCATAGGATTTTTAGATCCTAAGGAGAATTTCTTCTGTAAAAATTCATTTGTGAATCTCACCTGTATGAAGGATATTTATCAATTGTACTATATTGATATCAATTGTATCATATTTTAGGCATACTAAATCTGGAGATCAGAGATGCTTATTGCTTGTCCAAATATGGTAGAATTTATGTGATATGCTTTGATATTATTTTAACTCGACTAATTTCTGTTGAATCTTCTGCCACCTCATTCTGATATATGTTTAAACTAATTGCCTAATGCAGACATAATCAATGTGAACAACATTCACACTACCATTAATTATTAACTTGGATTTTCTACCAAAACCAATCTTCATCTACTCTCCATCTTATATATTGTTCTAGAATCTGAGCTTATTGCAGTAATATTTGGGTTTTCAAGTTTCCTCAAGTGTTGAAAAAAAAAACCACGAGGTAGGCTTTGCCATATGCCAAATATATGTAAAAGATTATTCTTTTGTACTTATAGTATATCAAGATATATTTTGATTGCTTCTGAAACTAGTGAAACTCATCTTTTGCCACAGACTTGATTGAGGATTTCAATTATAAAAAGTCAATATAAAGGAGTACATAGATATTCTTTTAAAAAAAGAAGAGGATCATCAAGATGGCAGCAGAGTAAGCAGCAGAGAAAGACCTCTCTGAGTGTTGCCATCCAGACACTGAAATATAGCAATGCAAGGAAGACAAGAAGGAGGAAAGTGGGTCACCTGGACCCAGAAACAATCTGAGGCATTAACTGAAGCCAATCAACAGAATGAAGAGAGAAACTTCAATAAAGAAGGAGGAGGTAGCTAGTGGCATCATCTCCCTCAGATGGGACTCACTGTACTATAGAAGCAATTCAAACCAGCAGACATATGGTGATGTGGATGACCCCAGAAGCCTCTCTGGAAAGACATAGAAGGCGGGGGGAGCAATCTACATGACTGGAGTGATGAAGGTTCAGTCATCTTGCAGGAGAGAATGATGGGCCATGAGCCATCTTGTAGAGTTGTTGGCTGAGTTCAGAACTCAGAGCTGCTGCTGGCTCCATCTAGTGGATTAGAGATGGGATCACACCAACAGAAGGGCACAGATGGCTGCATGCTGGAGGAGCCTGGTATCTTCCAGAAGGTCCAGGCTCACTGAGCTAATTCACTACCCCACCAAAAAGCTACTACTGCCTTGCTGGCATAAATCAGCTTGGATCTGGGTTTTTGTCTCGACACATTGTCTTCCCGTGACAGCAGAGGCAAGCCTAGACTTTGGACTTTTTTTCTCTCTCATTTGTTTGTTGTTACCATTTTTGTGCTTTTGTTTTTTTGTGCTATTTTTTGTCTCCTTCATTGTTTGATCTTGTTTTATTTAAATGTGAATGTGGTTTCCAGCCTCTTTGTGGTTTTTGTTCTATTTTGGTCTTCTTTTGCATTACTTCCTTCTCTCTTTCCCTCCAGTCTTTTGCATGAGCTTTCCAAATTTAGTGTGATGCACCTTTTTCCTTAAATTTCTAAACTCTTCCTATTCTGCTTCTCTATTTTCCCCTAACCTTTTTTAAATTTACATTTTAAAGGCTTGTGTACTGCATATAATTTTCTAGTTTGTTTTCGATTCGTTATATAATTGCAAATCTAGTTCTTATAATTAAAGGTGGCAAGTTAATGGTTTCCTCACTTTGGTATTTTCTAGGCTGTATTAGATACCATTTTTACTGCTGATTGGTACTACTTTTGCCAAAAGTGACACAATTGTTCTAAAGAGCTATTCTTTCTGGTATCCCAAGACTGATATTGACTAATGTTCATAGAAAATACTATGGCACAGTGCCGAAGGACCAGCGGCTGGGCCAACCAGGAAGCAACATCACATTCCCAGCAAACTGTAAGGGTAGGATTTTGCAACAGACTCAAAATCCAAAAGCTGGGTACACCTGGAAGACACCTCAGAAAAACCCATCACTTTCTAAAAGTTCTAAACACTAGAAATAAATAACCCACCATAAGCATTTTTATAAGCAGCACCCCAGGAATTAAACCAAAAAAAAAATAACCTTTATACCCAGTGAAATATGAGCAATTAGCATCAAGGATGGAGATTGGCTGTAGGAACCAGGTCTCCCCAGTAACAAACTTTCCACGAGTGCACACAGGACCAAACATGCAAGTCTTTCAGTTAATAGGACTTGGCAAGCTAAGTCCTAAAGGAAGTTGTCTCCATATTTAAAGCCAACTTCACTTCTTGGTGTTGCAAAAGCAGTCCTCAAACAAGAGAGAGCAAGTTTCTTGTGGAAAACATTTTAGAAGGAAAGGAAGGTCCCAGAGAAAAGCAATAAGCAGAATAAAATGAAAACTAATTTTAAATTGATGATTAATCAAGGAAAGTAATATTGGAGAAACAGCCTCAATTGTATTAAACCTAAACAATAGGTAGGGATTTGTCCTTACAGAGTGAAAAATCTGGTCTATCAGGGACCTGTCCAAGACCCTCAAATGCCTGTATTAGGGATACAGTGAAAAGATAAGATAAGAAACAGAGACAAAATTAGTAATGCATGATATGGAGCTGGGAGGTCAATACCTCAGGATGGGCAAAGACAAAAGTACTCCAAACCAGTCACTATTTATTGGGTATGTATAATGTAAGAGGGCTATCAAGAGATTCAATGTCAATGGAAGAGTCAGAGGTCCAGGACACTGCGGGCTATGAATAATCCTGGGATGACTCAAGAAGGCGGAGATGATTTTATGCCAAGAAGAGTCTTGCTCTGGAATGTTATTTTAATCTTAATTGTTTTAGTTAGTCTTAGTGTGTAGGAGAGGATGGCCACACTCAAAAGAATTCATGGTAAGTCTCAAAGGGACCATACCATAATCCAAAGCTTCCATTTTCCTTAGGGAAGTATGCAAAATTAGCCATTGTCAATTTGTGGTTCCAGACCCTGGCCAACCTTTATCATAGCACCTGTGGTTACCCTATTTAATAATTAATCATGGGACTTCTGTGCCTGAAGAGGTGTAATACTGTGTATGAATAAAAATATAAACAAACAAATTACACTAAAATGAGATAAAATCATGTATCTTTTTCTCAGGAAACTCTTGGGCACCTATTTCAACCAGGATCTTCAAGGATGCTGGCTTCCAAGAATGAGTACAGTGTATTTTATGTGTCTCTATAAATCCTCCCTTAAACATGCTACCACTATTTGCTGCATGTGAATTTATGACAACAGTTCTATATTTCAATGTATACAAAGCTTTAAATTAAAAGGAGCCTGGAAATGGAAATCTGGATCTTGTAGCTATCAAAAAGAATTAATGGGATGTTGTGATTTCCTAGAATTTAAGAACTGTCATATGTACAATTTTCAATGGTAGGAAACAAAATGAAGTGAGAGGTGGAACTCCCTGTGGTATTAATGCTATACATAATTTCAGAAAGTTGGAGACTATTTGTCATAACATGCAGTATTTTAAATATCACGTTCATTAGCTTTTCGATGAGTTATTTTTTTTTCTTACCCTGATAAAGCATTAGAAGTTACTTCTTCTATTTGTCTTATTTATACTTGTCAAATGCTTAGAACAGTATTTAGAACCTGGAAAGTGCTGAATAAATATTCCTTACTAACTTTTACCTTAACTTGAAAGTACGGTAAGTCAAATATAGAATGATGGAAATCAAGAAAGAAAAGAAAAAAACAAACAAAAAAGTGAGCTCACACACACACTCCCAGTGAAAGGAAAGAGGGAAAATATAGATCATACAAGTGAAAGCTAGTTGGTGTTATTGTGAAACCAAAAGATAAAGTGCTTTCACAAGGGCTGGGGATTTAGCTCAGTGGCATAAGCGCCTGCCTTGCAAGCACGCTGTCGTGTGTTTGATCCCCAGTACCGATTAACAAAAAAAAAAAAAAAAAAAAAAAAAAGCTTTAACATTCTCTTATTTTATATTACCTAAAGTTAAAAAAGTAACTAACATCTTATCTTCAGAATTCTTGTTTAATGTTTCCCAGGCCAGCAGAACCTGCAAAGGGCAGGCTCTAGTGTGGGTGCCTGCTGCTCAGGCATGACCACTGGGCAGCGTGTCCTGGCACAGGTGCACACTGGCAGGTGTGACCAATGGTGTGGAAAAGTCCAGAGCAGCAGTGAGACTATGAGCTAGGAGTCGGTGAATTATGTGAAGCAGCATTGTGCTTGAGCACATGGACGTATGGACCAAAAGTGGGAAGGCAGGACTGCCATTCTACAGAAAGGGCTCTGGGAGAACTCCAGCAGAAGACCTCTCCCTGCCCCACATCCAGAGGCCTGATCAAACCCATTTCCAGCACAAACCCCACTGCACACTTGGCTGGAGTACACAGAAAATTTCTGGGATCCAACTTGAACACTACCACAGAACTGTGGATACCAGAGGAAATTTACTATTTTCTTTCACTTTGTTGATTGGTTTTCCTTTTTCTGTCTGGTTGGATTTTTTTTTCTTTATTTTTTCACTATTTAGGTTTCCTACCTTTCTTTTTGTTTTGTTCTGTTCATCTTCTTCCTCTCTTGCCTTAACTATCTCTCTTGATTTTATGGTATTTTCATGTCAGTAAACATTGTCTCTTCATTTCTCAGTTCATTTCGCTACTACTCCACATTCTCTTTCATTCTTTTGCTTGTGTGTTCTCCAGTTTGCCAAAACTTGATCATTCTTTTTCCTCCAGTCTCCCTTCTACTATCTTTGACTTCATTTATATCTCTACATTGTACCCATCCCTCTTAACCCCGCTGCCACCCTGGAATAGGGTAAAAACACTCCACTAAGAAGACAATCACTGCATATAATTCCAGGAAAATATTGGATATTTGTATCTAGAACTTGCTCCTATGTTTAAAGGTATCAGGTTAACACAGTTTGTCAGTAGTTAGTCAGTGCCTGATGCTATTGCTATTGCTACCTACACTACTTAAGTTGGGATGTGATACCTATTAAAATCAGTTTATCCTATCCAACAACACTATGATTATCTGGGGGACATAACTGTCACCATTTTCCAATATCAAAGGACTGAATGCTGAGTCAAATGGACAGCAACTTCTCATCCTTAAGAAATTGTAAAATAGTTTCGTGGAATAGACACAAAAAACCAAGAACCTAGAAGACATCCATGAGGAGCAAATGTTTCCTAGGGAACCCTTCATACTAGTGATAAAGCAACCTACCATAAGAAATCTACAAGAATCTACACAGGAATAGCAGAAAATAGAAAATTACAGCACAGAAATAAAATCTAACCCCCAACGTCCAACCAACCCATGAAAACTCCAGAACATGATGATATAGAGGAAATTGGAAGATAAGAATCTTATTAAACAGTGATTCCAAAGATATGATGTTAGTTACCTTTCAACTTTAGGTAACATAAAGTAAGATAATGTTAAAACATTTTATCTTTTGGTTTTTCAGTGTGATTGGTTTTTCTGAAGTGATAGCAGCAGAAGTGAAAATAAAATGGAAGAAGCTATACAAAAAATACTCCCTTAGGTAAAAAAAGAAATGATCAAAATGAAACACACTAGAGTAGTCATAGATAAAAAAATAGAAGAGCTTAGAAAATGATGAATACCTTGAACACCCAATATAAGAAAGAAATGAAATCCATGAAACAGATTCGTACAGATACTTAGCAAATTAGAAAGTCCATTGAAAAGATACACAACAGGTTGAACAAAGGTGAGTTTAGAGTATCAGATCTAGAAGACAGGGTTTCAGCTAATGACCATGAAAAGAAAGATATCTTGTAAATAGCAAGTGGCCATGAGGAAGAAATCCAGCATCTATAAGATGATACAAAGAACAATATAAGATTGTTTGGAGTCAATGAGAAAGCTGGAGATAATGCACAAACCATTAAGAAACTTTTCACAGAAGAAATGGTAGAAAACTTCACAAACATGAAGAAAGAATGTGACATACAAATAAAATAAGCACATAGAACTCCAAATAAGCATGACCAAAATAAATCTACAACACAGTTTATAATAATCAATATTACAGAAATTCAGCGCAAGAACAGAAAATGAAAAAAAGTTGGAGAAAAAAACCAAAACTGCCTATAAAGGAAGGAAGTATCCCAGCAGACTTCTCAATGCAAATGCTCAAACCAAGGAGAGCTTGGAAAGAAGTATTTCAAACACTAAAAGAAAACAACCTCCAATCTAGATTGATATTTTCCCCAAAACTCTTTCAAAAATCTAAAAAAAAAACAAGATACATCCATGAAAAGAACAACTGTAGAAATCTATGATGACCAAATCAGCTCTCCAAAATGCTCTAAAGGATATATTAGGCAGAAAAAATGAAGACCACGAGCACAAGAACAGAAGGAAGTCATCAGGCATCACAAACAATTAGAGGAGAAAGACAGGAAACCCACAGGAAAATAAAATGAGAAAGATAAGCCAATATATTACAGTTATTACTATTAATACAAATAGCCTCATTTTACCAGTCAAAAGAAATACACTGGCAGAATGGAATAAGAAGGAAGATATAACATATGCTTCACACAGGAATCACATTTCACTAAACAAGATATTCATAGACTTATAGTCAAACAATGGAAAAAATTCTCTATGACACAGAATCCCAGAAAAATAAAGCAGGGATAACTATTCGAGTTGCAGAGAATGTGGATGTCAAACCAAGACTGATTAAAAGGAAAAAAAGGACTTCACTACATAGTTTTAAAGAGAAAAACTCCAAGAAGACATAACAATCATAAATACATATGCACCAAATACCAGTGCATCCTAATACATAAAACCAACATTAACAGACATGAAAAATCAAATAAGCACTTACACAGTTGTATTGGTGAACCTTAATATCACACATGCACACTTAGATAGATGAACTAGGACAAGAACTGAAGGAAACTAATCCTGTGAACAAATGGGCTTGGTAGATGTCTACAGTGTTCCAACTCACATCAGAATACACACTATTCTTCACTGCACATGGGAAGTTCTCCAAAATAGACTACCTACTATCACATTCAGTATGCTTAAGTAAATGCAGAATTGTTGAAAATTGCAGTAATTTGAATCAAGAGATGCAAGAGGATATCTGAAAATGGAAATGTATCCCTTACTCTTGGATAGAAAGAACCAACATAATGAAAGTAGCCATACTCACAAAACTGCTATCTAGATTTAATGCAATCTCAATCAAAATACTATTAGTATATCCCACATAGATAGAGAAAACATTCATAGAATTCATATGGAAATAGAAGAGACCTAGAATAGAAAACAACTCTGGTCATCAAAGTTAAGGCAGGGTGCATCACAATCTCTGGCTTGAAATTATATCATAAAACTCCTGTGACAAAAACAGTATGGTACTGAAAAAAAAACAGATCTAAAGATCAGAATAGTACAGATTAGAGGATACAGAAACAATTCTAAACATGCTTAGCCAACTTATCTTTGACAAAGGAGCCAAACATATTCAATGGAAGAAAGATAGCCTCTTTGATAAATGGTGCTGTAAAAACTAGCTTTTCACATGCCAAAGACTAAAACTAGAACCATGTCTATCACCATGCAATAAACCAAAATTGAAGTGGATCAGAGATCTAAATATGAATGAGAAACACTAAATCTGCTGTAGGAAAGAATAGGTAGAAATTTTTAGGATATAGTTGTAGGCAGGGACTTCACGGACAAAATCCTGATCACCTGGGTAACAATATGAAGAATCAACAACTGAGAGCTCATCCTATTCAAAAGCTTTTCACAGAAAAATAAATCACAAATGAAGTGAAAAAGACAACCTGTAGATTGGGAAAAAATTTTGTCAATTTTCCCTCAGACAAAGAACTTATATCTATAAAAAATAAACAAATGAAAAAAGTCCTCCCAAATTTAAAGGCCCTATCCAAACATGGGCTTCTGAAATGAATACAAATGAAGAAATACAAATGCCAAATAAATATATGAAAAAACGTTCAACAATACTGACTTTTCAAGAGATACAAATTAAAATAACACTGAGATTTCACTTCACTCCAGAAAGAAATCAGTAAAAAATGCTGCAGAGCTTGTAAAGTAAATAAACCATTTTGCCTTGTTGGTGAGGGTATATATTGATACATCCACTATGGAAATCAGTATGGAGATTCCTTGAAAAACTAGGATTTGAGGTGCTATTGAACCCACCTATTCCTGTTCTGCATATCTTCCCACAAGAATTTATAATGTCATCCCACAATACTATATGTGTACTTGTTTATAGCAGCACAGCTTGTAATAGCTAAATTTTGGAAACAACCCAACTGTCCATCAACCAAGGGATGGATAAAAAAGATGTAATGTTTTTATGCAATGCACCACGAAGGCCTTAAAGAAAGATAAAACTGAAACATTTCTGTGTAAATGGATGCAAGTTGTGATCATACTCTTAAGTGAAATAAATCAGACTCACATGTGTAAATATCACATTGTGTCTCTTTTGTGAGAAACTGTAAAAGTAAATTAGAACCCAAATATAAAATAGATATTGTGAAATGAGAGGAAATTGTTGAAATAGGGAGAGGAAATAGGAAAAGGAAAGGGGAAAGGAATGAAAGGAAAAGGAGAAAAACAATAAAAATATAAAATAGAAACAAAGCTTTGTAAATAAGGAAGGGCGGAAGGGTTGAGGAGAGAAGAGAGGATTGGGAAAAAAAGAGGAACCAAAGTATATCATGTACAGGTACAAACTCACTATGAGGAATATGATTATTATGTATAACAGAAATGACCAAAAAACCTTAATATTAAATTTTTTAAAAATTCCTTTAAAATTATTTTACTAGTTCTAATTTGTCTACCTCTGATACTACTCCTTGTCTTCATCTTTGCATACATAACATAATACCACACATTAGCAAGCTACGTTATATAAAGCAGGTTTACTTTTCATGGCACTGCAATTCTTTTCTAATTTATTTCTTACATTAAAGTCTTACATTAAAGTATACCAAAGACTAACATAAAGGAAGATCCTATTCCACAAATAGCCTGCATTCTGTTGTACATTACAGAATCATGTACATATTGGTCTTGGCCTTTTTAACTCACAGTATAGTCTTTTTAAGTATATTTTTCCATTTTAATGGACAAAGAACTTCCAAATGAGTAGTTTTCAGAACGTTCATTTTATGTTAATTCCTACATAAATAGAGCGTAAATTCACTGCTTTCAAATGATGCTTCTTGGCGGGTTTAGAGGTTCATTAGTGAAAGCAAAGCATATTCTCCACTTACACTGTCACAGTTTTATGGAGCTCTAACGTAACGCTGAAGTAATTCCTCTGAGCCATGCGGCCTTCATGAATGCACTTTCAGAGGTGGGGAAGATGATAAATATGCACACCCATGGGACTTTAAGCAAATGTGTATCTTTGCACTTGGTAGATTCTTACTAAAACTACACTAGACAGAATATGTATCAGATGACTTGGATATCTCTGTATTCCACTGGTGGGGGAAAGGCAGAATTAAAGTGAATCCAGAGTATCAGAATTTCTTCATTCATAAATTGTGCAATAAAATTAGGAAGCACTTGTATAAATTAATTACTCTTTGGTTTGATGATGATGGTGATGATGAAAATCACTATTATTTATCAAGCACTTACACTCTCAGAACTTTTAAAAATAATCTAATTTAATCTTCACTGCATTATTCACAGTTAGGTTTTGTTTTCAACTCCTTTGTTCAAATGAAGATTTTAATTGAAGATTAAACTAAAAAATACATATGTTGTGTATGTGTCGTATGACAGGTACTATATTAAGTGTTTCAGATGCATACACTGTCTCATCTGAAGTTAATGGAAACTCCATGAAGTAGGTTCTACTTTTATCCTTCATTGTCTACGACAATAAACAGACACACAAAGAGGCTTTACAAGATCATGAAGCTACAATTTGGGTCAGTATTCAAGTCATGTTGCACCCTACTCTAAAATACCAGTTATTAACTACTTTGTGCTATATTTCATTGATTTTTAAATTCCAAATAAACTTTGTGTGATCAAATACAACTGACTTCGAATTTTATCTGTGAAATAAGCAGTATTGAGACTGTTTTCTCCTGTTACACTAAATAAGACCTGAGTCACAAGATTGTTTTAAGGTTCAATGAGGTGCAAATACATAAAACATTTAATATGATGCAGGTGCATAACAAATACTGTATAAATAGTAGCTACTATTATTAACCCTAGTTATGTCTGCTTGGAATAGGCCATGGAGTCTACTTTTCCTCTATCAGATGGGGAAAAATTAAGACTTAGAGTGGTAGTCCAAGGGAAAAAATGAGTAATGTTTGAGTTGATATTTTTCTGATCAGGTCTCTCAGCACATATCCACAATTATGCTTATGTCATTTAAAAAGAGCCAGGATAGACAACAGTCTATGGTTTCTTGTATAATTTAAATTCTAACTACAAAACCATTTTACATTCTTACTAATAGTTTCATAATCTGAGAGCTTGACATGTATACAAATGCCAGTTCTCATTAAGAAATATATTATGGCTGGGGATTTAGCTCAGCAGCATAAGCACCTGCCCAGCAAGAGCGAGGTCATGAGTTCAATCCCTGGTTTAAAATATATATATATATATATATATATATATATATATATATATATATAAAATGTTGTGCTAATACAATAATTTTACACACAGTTATTCAGAAAGTCATACTCACAGATGATTAAAGAAATATTCTAGACTGCTATAAAGCAGGCACAAATCTATAAACACCTAAAATAGGAGACGTCTTTGGTGCAGTGTGGTTATAGGAAGTTGATTTTCTTCCACTTATCTAAATAAGTGGAATATAGAGCAGATACATGAATCTGGAGAAAAGTGAAGCAAATTAAGAAGCATACATGTACTTGCTTTTAAATAATAAGTTCCATTTTCCTTGAAAATGTATTATTACCTGGAAAAGTAAATCAAAATGAATTGCAAAGACATTCGTATACTATAATGTGATGTTTATAGTTTCTGTGAATGTAAGTATAAAATAAAGAGGTGAAAATAAAAAAGAAAATGCTGCCATTTCCAAAAAAAAAAAAAAAAGAGGACAATTACTTCTTCTACTCTGGTAACCCACTACCTAGGATATATAAATCATCAATAATCTCTGAGTCCTGAACAAGAGACAAATTAGGAAATTGACAAAGAATATAAAATAGGGATGAAATTGATAGCTACCAAATAAATAAAGTAGCACAAAAAGCACTTACTTGACATGTTATTGCCTGCCTTTATTTTTTGTTGGGTCTAATTCATAGACCATAAAAGAAAAAAATCCCACGTGACCCTTTTTTGCCAGTTCCACCAAATTCATTCCAAACTTACCTGCATTTCTGACCCTTACCCAGAGATCAATTCGCCTCTAGCTGGACTTTGCACTAGACATCAGTAGCAAGGAATTCTTCTATTCCCTCTACAGTTTTCCCCTTCTCTCAAAGATCCTTCCTTTTGTTTTGTGTAAAATGTTATTAATCCCTGCCCCTTAAAATTCATTTGTGTTTCTTTTTCTTTAAGTGTATTGAAAAGTAATATCATTTTTCTTATTTTGCTCAGCTTAATTTTATGGTCAAACTTTTGTGAAAAACATGTTCTTACTTACCATATGTTAAGGAAGCTTGTGAATTTATGGACGGCAGAATGAAGTAATGATCGAAATATTATACCGTAAGTATTCAAGAACATGTAATACTAGTTTCAACCACTTAAAATGCATTAGACCAGGGTCCATATACACTGACCACTAAATTTTCAAGAAAAATAATGAAATTTTTAACATTTGCAATTTAGATTTCAATATTTAAATAAATGTTTAAATTCTAAAAGCTGGTGTAATTAATTTTAAAACAACACTTGTAATTGTTTTGTGTCATTTTAGTTTTACCCTAGCTAACTGAATAACAAGTTATCATAGATTTTTGAAAGTAAGAAAATAAAATAGCAATATAAGCAATGACTGCAACAATAGTTTGAATATCTTGAGGTTTTCAAAAATAAGGAAAGAATGAAAGGCATACTAGATTCTGGATAATAGATTGATAGAGACAGATTCACTCTGAAACAAAAATCCTTTATAAAAATGTAAGTGTTTTTAAAGGGAAAGAGTGAAAGTTTGAAAATTAAGATCATATAGTGAAGTTATGTAGGATAATATTTTATTCTGTTTTGGATTATGGCAAAGTACTACTCTGTAGTCATTCAAACATTCTGCATGTGCTTTGATTGTTAAAATCATTAGCTTTAAGGAGCAATGATTAAAAACCCATTTGTTAAATTTTTAGTTTCCAAAAGTGCTACTATAACTCAGGATACAGATGGTGCCAAGGAAATCCATTAAGTAGTGAATAAACACGAGTAATCATAACAAAATTTAGAGGAAGATATCATGGCCAGGTGGTCTGAATTCAACACACTCTTTATTTGAGAATAAAGGATTAACTGTTTGGTATGGTTTGGTATGGTTTGGTATGGTAACTGCCACACTGGGAAAAATCTGTATTCTATTTCTGCCATTACTGCTAGAAGATCTCCATCAACATGAAGCTGAAAGTACTGTATGGGCGACTGTAGGTTTTTTTGAGAAAAGGAAAAATTGGACAGAAATATACATTATTGGCAAGTTTTCAATGGAGCTAAGGGACAAATCAAAGAATACAGATTCGAAAAGGAGGACAGAAAAAGTTGCATAAGTCAGAGGAATATTGGGTAATATTTCAAAGAGAATAGATTGCTTTGAGAATAGATTGCAGTAGACGTTAATTGTTTTGGCATTGTAAAGCAGTGAACACCCAGAGGTAAGAGGTGATCTAGAATTTGCCATCAAGTTCTGTTAAGAAATTCATGTAAAGGTTCAGCCAAGCTGGTCACTACACAGCCAGAACATTTGGTGCTATTTGATGGCAAATAATGCTCTGCATTTTGTCATTCAAATGGATCATCTAGTTTACACTTCCACATAAAAATTGTTTGGACAAACAAGTGATAATCTTCCTATGAACATTTGTCCCCAGAAAAAACAGCATTTGTTAAAATATGGTAAAGTAATAGAAGGACAATTATTAGATATATTTTATCTAGAAAATACCCTTCAAAAGTAACTCTTTAAATTATTTTTTACAAATAAGGACATTTCTCTTGTTTATTTTGATACTGCCATATCTGTTTTTAATCATCGATTTTCCTACTATTTCTGTAAATAATCTAGAAGCAGCTTATATTTGTGTAACTCTAAACTACATATGTTTTTCATTATTGAATATCATCCACAGTGTCACTTTTTCTGATAAGACTAAATTGAATTGATGTGATAAAAATACATCTTTTACAGAAAATATTCATTATTCATAAAGGACTTTCCAGTATCATACGCCAAAAAATATGGAGAGAAATCTTGAATTCCACAGAGGCAATTTGGAGGGAAAACTCACAGTATTAATATTGTCAAAAATTGAAAATTACACCAGTTTAAAGGAGGAATATCAGTCATCTTTAATCTTGTGATGTTTAATAATTTCTCATGTGCATTCTTAAAAGGTCACCGAATTTAGAGTGGAAGCGATTCAAACTCTTTAGTTAAGCAGTCTGGATTCTTTTCAACTCACTGCTTGGCATTCACTAATGGCATAGGACCATCTAACCTCTAAGTCCCTATTAGTAATCATATATGATGCAGCTTAAAATAGTGTCAAATCACATGACCATGATAAGGAATTACTTATCTTTTCTAGGACTTCCTTTCATTTTATGATACAAGGCAGTAAAGTTATTTTTCCAACACATTGTACATATTAGGTAGTAAAACTACAATTAAAAATAAAGAAAAAATACAGTTCTACTGTCATAACTTCACATCCAATATAGTTTTTAATATAATATATTTTTGTACCTTGGAGAACTCATTTTAAATTATAATTGCTTTGGTTAACAAAAAAGGAGGTTGATGAAATTAATACTGATTCAGTTTTTAATCTAGGAATGTGTGTGTTTAGTAGAAAATGTTAGCATTTTAGAGAGTAGCAACCCTGTACTTATTCTACAGTTTCACAGTCAGTTTACATATTTTGCAACCACTAGTTAATTTATTTCTTACTCTCTGTGATTTTATATATTGGAAAATTAATATTCATGGATCACAGTGACACACTGTTGCTGGTACTAAGATTTTAAAATAACCTATAGAAATAATCATTCATTAATTAATAATGAACATATATTATGTGTTTTATGAATCCAACACTGAATTGAGCTCTGGGATAAGACAGGAACTTTGATTTCAAAAACATTAATGCTTCCCAAATCTGAGAAATATACATATGTTTATCACAAATACTGTTATCTGCAGTCTATATCTAGTTTGCTAAGATCTAAATATTCACACTTAATTGAAATATTGCCAAGACTGTCTTTTGACATTATATTCCTTACTTATAGACCTAGGACCAGTGTCCATTGGTCTCTCTCCTAGCTGTAGTCATGCTAGATTCAAAACTATTTGTGTTTTGTTACTAGAACAATAACCTGAATTTACACATTGATAAATAGCCTTCAGAAATGGACTATACATTAAATTACTTTTGTCTCCATTTTGGCCTTTTTTCATTGGACACTAAATGTTTAACAAGCACGTTATTGAATATACTATCACTCTTCAATTTAAAAAGTGAAAATACCTAAACATGCACTAAAATACCATTAAAAGTCTAAGATTGTTACATATATGGCAAAGATATATAAATACAAGATTACCACAAGAGAAATGCCCTGAGATAACAACAATAATAATGTATGTTATGTTTTTATGAGTACTTTTCAACTTACAGGTATTCAGAAAGGCATTTGGAGGGTAATAATATCAGCATTTTATGGAAAACTACTGTCATTACAACTATACTGTGTGTGTAAGTGGTAAAATTGAGTCCGTACTTCCAACTAAAAGCCTAGTGTATTTTCTACTACAATAAAAGAAAACTGAAGTGTTGATCTCTGACTCATAAATGTTTAAGAGTAAGGAAAGAGAAGAATTTCAGCAATCAGAGAATATCTGAGACTCCGTCTGTACATACAACAAAGTTAGTATCCCGAAGAACTGGAATTGGGATGGGGGAGTTTCTTGATAAGAGTCAAAACACTAGAAACAGCAGTTAGATTGGAAAAAATAATCACGAAGTAAACAAAGATGTAGAAAAGGTATAAATCAAAATTTGATTAAGTAACTGCCTAAATAATTTTCATTTGACTATGTTTTTAATACTTACTTTAACATTTTTGAATGAAAGGATCAAAACAGAAAATGATACCTGGAAGGTCTTATTCTTTCTGAAACAATCCTGTTTTTACTTTACTAGATGGATTTCCTGAAGAACAAACATAGAATTTATTTAAAGTTATCTTAAGTAATAATAATCTCTACAGAATCTCTCTTTGCCTTTCAAATGTATTCTCCTCAGCAAACTGGACTCTGATTTACATGTCTGATTCACAAGCCACATTTTTTAATGTTTTTGAGTCAGATAATTATGCTGATTCTTGTCAATGATTTTAAACATCAAATTAGAACTTTCCATATTTGTGCACAGGTTTTAAATTCTACTGTTAAATCTGGCTATGAACAGTGTAGAGAGGGCTGGGGATATAGCTCAGTGGTATAGTGCCTGCCTGGCAAGCCTGAGGTTATGAATTTAATTCATGATACAAAAGGAGTTATCTTTTGTGTCAATAACTGTGCTGCTTTGATGTTTCAATGGCTTTGTAAAGCAAAGTAATTAACTCGTAATAGATACCCTTAAACTGAAAAAAAAATACTGGATAGTTTACTTAAGTATGTTTTGTAAAGAATGAATGAGGAACTGTCTCATACTACAAAATTGAAGGGAAGGCTAGAAAGAGTAGATGGTTCCTCATTACAATCACGTGATTTCATACTATTACAGGCAGTGTGATACATGATTAATAGTACAGACTAAGGTGTTAGATGTCCTTATGCTATCAGTAAATGCTAATCAGTGGGTCAAGAAGAAATGAAACTACCTAAAATTCTGTATCCATTCCATTCTAAATTCTGTGGTGTTACGAAATGCCCATAATAAATCATTAAAGAGCTTTGAAGAAAAGCAGAAAAATATTCCTCCTTTAAACTACTGAAATTTTCACTTGTCAAGAGTGGCAATATTATAAATGATGTTTTTCTTGAATTGCCTATGTGAATTCAGGATTTCTTTTCACATTTGTTTGTTGCATTATACTGTTTAGAAAAGACAGGTCTCTGTCTTGCAACATTCTTGTTTTAAAGAAAATAAATAATGGCAATGATTTTAGTTTATAAAATTTTTAAAGTGTAGCCATATAAGTAGCAGAGAAAAGAATATTATCATTGAACTTGTTTATTTCATAGATGAAGAGATTGAGAACCCAGTCTTTGGAACATTAGTTAAACACCAAAATACCTAGTGAGTGCACATCAGCAAATACCATGGTTTCCTGTTCAAGGGAAGACTGGAGCTGTTTATTCATTACCAAAATAGCCTTAAAGAGTTTGAAAATTCAGCGCTAGCATAATACAAACTGTCTAAGACATTACAATTAATGCAGAGCATTGTGGAGACTGGAAGAAGTAGCTGGCTACACAGTGGAAGACCTTCTATCCACAGAGAGTAGGTAGCAGTGTGTGCAGTGGAGTAACAAACACAGAAATGAGATTTAACTTAGGCCAAGCAAACTGCAAGATGAATGTACACAGCACACATTATTTCCCTCAGAATTTGAGGTTGTTTTAAAATGTGACTCTTGCACTGATAAAACTATTCTTGCTTGAACTGCATGAGAAAAATAATCTATAGTTTCAGATTAGAGGCTTACTATTGTGGAGTTCATATTCTTTTCATTTAATTAAGCCTTATTGGGTTAAAGGATTGTTTTGTAGACCATGAAATCTCTTACATAAGTCAATAATGGAGTGATAAATTAAACTTTTCCAAACAGGGCATTGTTGTGTCATGTCACAGTTCAAAATCTTAAAACATTTTACATTCTAAAATAAAATTTTTTTCTGAGACCAGCTATGTCACTCTTGCCACCAAATGCCTGAATTGGAAAGATGGAAATAACACGACAGGCTGTTATTTATTCTTAGCATTGTTTAATGAAGATTAAACTGAGGGAAAGAAAAAATGAAGAAAAAAGAGAGATATATCCAAACTTTCCAATGAACTGAAAGAAGAAAAAAAGAAAAGATGAATTCAAAAGTATGTCTATCCTTAAGGAAAAGGGTATACTAATTCACTTGTGAAGAGGTGTGACCTTTATACATTCTTCGTCCAGTTGGAAGGACATTTCATGATGTTACTGTTGTATATGTAGGTTCCTCAAGACCCTCTTGCAGTCATGCAGGAGGAAAGACTTTCTTTAAGAGAAAAAAACAGATTAATCAAGATGCGAACAAACAATTAAAAAACAACAAAAGTGAAATGATGGCAATAACAATAAACAATGGAGATACAGGATTTCAAATCAAGATGGTAAGAATTTAATAATATTTATTACATTGCATACTGTTATCTTTAAAGTAATTAGGTCCAAAAGTTATAGTAGATGTAATGTAGTAAAATGCAAATAAACTGCTCAAAGGGAAATTATGTTTTTTGATCAACCTTTCATGTCTGTATCTGGTAGCCTGAGCAATTACTTTGGGGACAAGCTTTTTGGAGGTGGCTGAATTTAGAGTGTGTGACTGGTTCATTGTCTGATGCTGGGATTGTGGGTGTGGGAGCTACATCTGCCATAGCAAGTAGCTTGCACAGAATACAAGACAAGAGAAGGCTTACTTACCCCTTCCCTTCTGCTCTTGTTGCTTTGCTTTTGCTGTGTGCCGCCACCATGAACTGTTGCCCCTTGCAGTGTCGTGTGATGATACACTTAAACTTCTATAAACTGTGAGCTAAATAAACTCTTCCTTCTTTAACTTTGAGCATCTCAGCAACAAGAAGTTAACTAGGACACGTGAAGATTATGTTCAAAACCACCACTTATCCCGCTAAACTTTTCCCCCAAATTCGTAGGAGTGTATGGATAAATGAAAAGGAATGTAATATGAGTCAGAAATAACACTGTTTTGCATTTGAATGTGGAAAGGTCAGAGGTGACCTTGATGTGGCTATATAAAATCAGGCTGCATTAATGCAAGAAGGGAATGATGTGAACCTCCAGGCTTTCTTGCAAATGAACATGTGTTAACCATACATAAATTCTCTGAAGTATTTGACTGAGTTCTCATCAGATATCTTTTGGGTTTGGGCTTTTTTCATTTGTTATTTTTATGATACTGCTTATGTTTTTCTTCTGATTGCTCTGATTTATTTAGTGTCTATATTTTCTCCATTTTCTCATCTCCCTGTCTAGTTTCTGCCCCTCAGGTTCCCATAGTAATAGTATTATCTTACTTCTTTTATCCACTTTTAAAACTCTCCCCTCTCAAGTTTGTAACTTGCCATACCTGCTTTCTCTCCTTCACTATTATTTCTTCCTTGCTTTAACTGTCTGCCACATCCTGTAACATTTGTGTTTCCATATCTTACCTAACTGTCCTACCTCTTCTCCACATTACAAAATTACAAAACTGACAATAGGTTCACACGGCCACATAATTTCAATTGCAAAACACATCTCCTTCCTCCTATGTCTCTTCCTCACCCCTACAAATATCTTATTAACTCATTCAACACCAATTCTTCCATCGACTAAAAGTACTCCAGCAGATTGTGTTCCTCTTTGCAAAGAAAACTAGAGTATTCTAAAAAATGAGATTTAAGAGGACATCTGATAATGAAAGATATCCACTGCTCCCGATTAAGCAGAACCAATATTGCTAGAATGAGTACGATCACAGATTCAACAACAATCCTAACCAAAATATCAACAATAGTCTATTGAAAAAAATAATCCTAAACTTTGCATGAAGCAAAAAGTAATCCAGACAAGCAAAAACAACAAGAGCAAAGCGGGATGTATCATAATACCTGACTTAAAGCTATGCTACAAAGTAACTGTGATAAAAAGTGTCATGGTACTGGTACAAATACAGATATGGAGAACAGAATAAAGTACACTGAAAAATCCCCAGATACATTCAACTTGAGCTTTGACAAAGTGGCTAAAAATGTGCACTGGAGGAAAGATAACCTATTAACTAAATGGTGCTGTGAAAACTGGCTATCTGTTAGCAAAATTTGAAGCTGGAGCAGTGTCTCTCACCATGTCCTACACTGTATCAAAATGTATCAAAGCTCTAAATGTTAAAATAGAAATATTAAACCTACTAGAAGACAAAACAGGTAAAACTTTTGTTAAAGACATAGATAGAGCCAAGGACTTTCTAAACAGAAATTATTTTGCACAAAGAATAACAGCAAGAATATACAAATGGGACTATATGAAATTGAAAAATCTCTGCACAGCAGAAGAATCAATTATTATGGTAGTGACAATCTACAGAATTGGAAAATACAAAGAACTCCAAAAAATCAGATATCTGAAAATAAATTAATAAATTATCTAATCAAGATATTGGGCAAGTGAAATGTAACACACTTCTTAGAAGAAGTAAAAATGGTCAACAAACATTTGATAAAATGTCCAACATCACTGGCAATTAGAAAATTGCAAATCATAACAATGCTATAATTTTCTCTTAAATCAGAAAGTACTGCAATCATGAAGAAGTCAAAGAATAACAAATGCTGATGTAGCTCTGGGAAAAAAAGAACCTTCCTACATTGTTGTTAGGAATATAAACTAGATAAACTAGTGTGACCATAATAGAAGATAGTTCAGAGCTTTCTCAAATAACTAATATTAGAAATTCCATGTGATCCAGCTATTGCTCTTTATCTATTGTCCCCAAAGAGCTAAAGACATGCATTATAGCACTACATGCATATTGATGTTTACAGCAGTAAAGTCATAATAGCTAAATCTTGCAGTTTCTTGTAAGCCTATCAAGAAATGAATGGTAAAATGTGGTATCTATACATAATAAAATGTTAGTGGCTTAAAAGATACATTCAAGACATGTATGAAAATGGATATACCTGGACATATAATGTTGAGTAAAATAAAACAGACATATAATCCTAAATACAATGTAGAATCTCTCATTTGAGTAAGGCAAAATACAAACAGCAAAATACAGAATGTCTACAAAGAAAAAAGAAGACAGTTCCTTTGAAAATAGAAATGGGTTTGGAGAGCAAGGACAAGGGGAGTTGGGGTGTTGAAGAGGAAGTAAGAACCAAGATATGCCATGTACAGGAACCTAATAGTCATGGCAAATGTAAACATTACGTGTCATAAGCAGGAGCTAATAATAATTCTATCAAGAAGAGTGAAAATGAGAAAAGGGGATTTGAGGAAGAGGAGGAGAGTTGAATAGGAAGGAGAAGGGGATTTAAATAAAAGGAAATAAACTGTTTGAAGCACGTCTAACTGCTCTCCAAGATAAAGAAAAACATCATGTACTGCAAACCTGTTCTTGTACAAATAAAAAAAGGAGAAACAAAAAAATCAATTAATAGTCTTTTTAAAGAATAACTATGTAATTGAAGTACTTTGCTGTATACCTTCATAATTTATCTTTAACCCTCATATAGCTACATAGATTTTTGGAAGTTTTCTCCACCCAGAGGATTTTCTATTACTACTTAATTAACAATTTGATCAATGAATTATTTTTATTAGTATGGAAAATTATTAGTTTTGAATTTTGATTTCTAATCCAGTATGGCTATTTCCTTGTTTGTCACAGAGCTATAGCAATTAGAACACTTTGATTTTGCTACTGTGTCCTTTTGACCTACTGTGTCATTGTGGAGATTCAAGAATCAGTTGTGGACTCATTTATTTTCTGTGACTACAAAATATGCCAGAATCATTTTAGGTAGTTCTTGTCCCATGTCTAAAATTAATTACCAATAGAACCTTGATTTATTTTTTTAGAGATTTGAGACCTACATGTTACCTGTAGTCACATTACAGGAATATTATTGTTTCCAAAGGAGATATTATATTAAAAAAATATAATACCTAGATTAAGCTAAATAAAACTTGATTAAAATGCCTCTAATTTCTCCCAAAATATTGTAGCCTTCTCCTCTTTCCTATAAAAAAGACATAATTAAAATAGTAACAAACCTATTCCCCAGCAACAACTGTTTGTTAACTGCTCAGTTCCAATACACATGGATGTAATATTAGAAACATCAAATTTATCCTAATGAAAAGTAAAATTTGTCGAATATCCTCCCATAATTACATGCACATTTTTGCTTTTAATATAATAAATTTGTTTCCAAATTTACTTAGATTACTACTACTTCCCACCCAGGCCTTCAGTAAGGTTCTGCCATGCAGTTTAAGCCATTTAGACTCCTGTGTCTAAGTCTGGATTCCAAACTTCCTAAATATTATTTCATACATTTGCATGTCGTTTCATATGTTAAGGTTTGTTTCTGTATCATCCTATGAGTTGTGATAAAACCTTATTTTTATATATACTCCATCACAGTCTGATGTACACAATAGCTTTAATGTCTTACTGGCAGGGCCATGCTTAATATATTTAATCTACCCTACTCTCTGACCTATAATCCTGTCAAATCTGATCTGTGTCATATACTTTGTCTTTTTCATATTATCATATATTTAAAGTTATAAAATATATACTCTGTCATATATATGTTCATATATGTGAATATATATTTGACATTAATCTCTGTCTTATTATGACTTGATAGATCATTTTAATAATTGCAAATTAATGTAATGCTGTGTGGATACACCACAGTAAAGTCATACATTCACCTTCTGAAGGTAATAATGTGTTGTAATGTGTTCACATGCTTTCACAAAGGCTTTAAATTTGCAAATAGATCACAGGTAGAAATGTAATTATTAAATATTCTGTTATGACTATGTTTAGAAACAGCAAAACAGCCTTCTGAAAATCTCTATCCCATAAATCTCTTATATTTCTATAGACAATATTACCAGCTTTTATATTTTTGCCATTTTAATTGATATGTTTTATTATCTCAGTGTTTTTATTTGAATTCCCTAGTAAAAATATATTGGATATCATTGTATATGCTTATAAGAGATCCATTTTTAGGGAAATGTTTGATCAAGTCTTTTGTTAGTTGTTAGTTGTCTTTTTCATTTTTGTGTTGCTGAGACTTAAGGGTATTTTTTATATGCTGGATACATGATTTTATATATTAGTGTTTTGCGAATAAATTATCCCAGTGTGTAGCTTTTATTTATCCTCATAGCAATGATTTGACCAGAGCAAATTTTACTATTAATACATTCCAATTAAACAAACATCATGGAGCACACCATGACTCTGTGTTCACTTGTGTCTCCATGTTTTAGGCGTGGCATCCTTCTTCACAACTTTGTTAAAGAATCCCAGACAATTTGTTAGTTTTTATTTCATTAATATTTTCAGTTTGCAAGACAGGATAAACTTTTGCATCTGAAGCTAGAAGTAACCTTTGTGTGCTTGTTCAAAATTGAAAACCATGTAATTTTAAGCAGTTCTTTGATCAGCTTTCATGTTGATGGGATGAAACCCTGCCAGCCTGAATCCCCTAACGTAAGTAAAGAAATGGTGTATGTTCATGACCCATAACTGGCTGCATGTAAATAATGAACATCATACAGAATGGCAAGCAGTAGTAAATCAGTTAGCTTCAGGATGGACAGGAAACAGTGCGAGCTGGAAAGTGCAAGAGGGACACTTTGAAGAGCAAGAGGAGCCCTCTCCAAAGCCTCCTCGCTGTGCACCGTCTCCTTCAGCAGGGCCCCATCCCATAACAGTGCACTCAGCTAAGCATATCAATGACTCCACCCCTGAGGAATGTGGCACCCGGTAATCCATCACCTGCACATGCCTATCTAATTCCAGTCAAATTAATAATTAAGATTTAAATTTACTGGTACAGATGTTTTTGCTTGTTTGTTTGGTCTCATAAGCAGTCTTGATGAATTCAGGAGTTTGGAATAAAGGATTTCAAACATAATTCAAGTATTCTTAGGAAAAAATAAAATAACATGACATGGCCTGAGTTTTTTAAAAAAAATGGAGGCACTCTATGGAAATTACTTTTTGAGGCATGCTGGTCTGCCTTTTATATAGTATTTAAGAATGTGCCTTCTTTTTACAATGAAAGTTTACAACACATTATTTGCTGAGTATAGTATTGCTTGCTGACTTAATATCTATTTTCATATATCCTATAATATTTTCCTTTATGTATATGTATAGATTAACAAAACATTACTGGTGTTTGCATTCATAAGTTTTACATCTTCACAATGGCACTTGAAGTTGCACTGCAATATTATATTGTTCTCATTAAATCTCTAAGATATATTACAATCAGATTTCTTCTAAAAAATTACAAGTGCATTTATTTATTTACTCAATATTTATTGATTGCCTCTGTGTGCCAGGAAGTATCTGGTAAAAAAAATAAACAGAAGGTTCATAAGATTTAATATTAGAAATAATATATTTTTTACAAAATTTCCTAAGCAAATTAGGGTCCGAGTGATGAGAAGTAGAAAACATTTATTGTCATCAAGACACTGTTTTGAGTGATACAAAAATCATTTCCCAGCTATCTTAATACCATATAATTTTTTAACAAACCAGGACACTTCAAATAGTGGTAAGAAATGAGTTTAAAAAGTACTGTCAAAACACACAAGTTAAACCACAATATGTCATCATTGTATGTACAGTAATATATATTTTTTCTTCACTCTATGACTTATCATTGTATTTGTCAGGGTTCTTCAAAGAAACAGACTCAGTAGGTATCTGATATATAATAGGGTGTACATGTAAATATCTCACAATTTCTATCACATACTAGGAACTAATTATTCAGTGAATGGACTGATGTGTCAAATTCCATTAAGTCATTGGCTATTTGTGAACCTAAGTTAGATATTGATAAATGAAATGGATTTCTACTATAACTATCTAAGCTAAGCAAATTGTTTTTACACTCTCACTATACTTAGATCCTGGTCTAAGTTTCAAATCATTTCATATCTTTCATCTTTTTTTTACCCTTGGTAAACAAGCTAATGTGGAGAAAAATGATGTAGAGTTTGAAATTACATGGAAAATGGTCTGGATAATTTCACAGCTAGAAATACATTACCAGCAGAGATGGTAAGAACAGTTGCCATTCATGTTAAAATTTACAAAACCACAGCAACTAAATTAATATATTCATGGAATAGAGTTGGCCCAAACTCTAAGGCACAACCCATTTCATATATTAGAAAAGAAAAAAATGAACAAGTGTATTGTCAGATATTTATATGATTTTTAAATTACATGTATTCAAAGAGAATTTTTTGCTATTACAATCTGTGCCACTATAAACATGGTACAAATAGATCACTAAGATATGATGTCTTTAATTCTTCTGTGAAGGTACTGAGAAGGGGAATTGCTGGGTCAAATGTGACCCCCTCGTTCAAATTTCTTGAGGAATCTCCACACTGATTTTCATAGTGGTTGCACCAGTCTACACTCCCACCAACAGCTGAGAAGGGCTCTCTTTTCTCCTCAGCCCTGCCAACATTTGTTAGTAGTTGTTCCCTTGATAATAGCTATTGTTTCTGGAGTGAAATACAATCTCAGTGTTGTTTTAATTTGCATTTCTCACATGACCTGTGATGTTGAACATTTTTTCACATACATATTTGTCATTTTTACTTCTTGTGAGAAATGTGTATTCATCTCAGATGCCCATTTTTTGATTAAGTCTTTGAATTTGGAGGGTCTGATTTTTATCAATCCTTTATATGTTGTAAGTATTAGTCCCTTGTCTGATGAATAAATGGCAAACATTTTTTCTACTTTGTGGTTTATATTTTAACTTTGTTGGTAGATTCTTTGGCTATGAAAAAGTTTTTTAATAAGATGAGATCTCAGTTGTTGATTCTTTGTGATATTTTCTTTGCAATTGGGTTTTGTTCATAAAGTCGTTGCCTACTGTTATGCCTTGCAGAATTTTACTTATCTTGTCTTCCAGCACATTAATTGTTTCTGTTTTAATATTTAAATCTTTGATTTATTATGATTTCAGTTTGGTACATGGTGATAGATATGAGTCTACTTTTAGGCTTTGCCATGTGGACAGCCAGTTTTTACAACATTATTTGTCAAAGAAACTGTCTTCCAGTAAACGTTTGGTCTCTTTGTGAAATAATCAGGGGGCTGAGTGTGTTTGGTGTTGTTTTTGCATCTTCCAATCTGTTGCACGGATCCTCAGGCCTGGTAATTTTTGTTTTGTTTTGCCAGCACTATGCTGTTTTTATCATAGTAGTTCTGTAGTATAAATTTCAGCCAGGAATTGTGATGCCCCTTGCCTCACCTAAATCTTGGAAGCAAACCAAATGGTCATCAGTTGATGAATAAATTTTTAAAAAGATGTGTTTCTTTTATATAATGGATATTTATTAGCCACAAAGAAGTTTAAAATTGAGGCATTTATATCTAAATGGATGGACCTTAATACCATGATAATAATTGAAATAAATGAGAGATAGATATGTAAATATCACATTGTCTCTGTTGTGAGAAACTGAAAGTGTGTATATGAACCAAAATGTACAATAGATATTGTGAAATAGGAAGAAACTACTCTAAAGGAAAACAGAATTAGAGTCTTGTGAAAGGGGAGACAAAGAGGGTTTGAAGGGTGACAATGGTAATGGGGAAACAAAGCAGAATCAAAATATATCACATACAGATACAAATTCCCTATAATGGGTGTGATCATTATGTATACTTAAATTTTACCAATAAATTTAACTAAATTAAAAAAGAAAGTTTTAATCAATTAAAAACTATAAGTTTTTAAGGTATATGAGGTAATTCCTTTTAAAATCTTGTATCATTTTTAAGTATGTATAAAAAGAGAGCACAGACAAAGTACAATGGTTAATGCATTTCTAAGTCTTCTTTGTATCCAATAATAATAATTATTCTGAATCTATCTTTAAAATTTAAAATTGTCACTAAATCATAACAGCCAAAATTGCCCATTGTACTATCAACAGTGTTGGTGATATGTGTTTCTCTTTTTCCTCCAATATTATTTCTAAGCCACTTCTAGCTATTTTGTACATTTTATGCTTATACTTTTTTGAGGTACAATGAATATCAAACGAAGGTCCTTCACACAAACAGCAGGGTTCTTATTCTTTTCTCATAAAGAGTTTCAATGGTTTTTTGATTGAAATAATGTGACTGAAATTTTCCAAATATAGTACCAAGACTGATAGTCAATTTAATACATGTACAGAATTGCATGTGAGAAGCATGTCAACTATAGTAGTGAGTCTCATGCATTTTAAGATATGACTCAACTTCAGATATTTAAATGTTAATATTAATATATATAATTGTATAAATGTATTTCACATTAATGCAATGAATTATAAATTCAACATGACATGCTAAATCTCTGCATTAATCTATGATTTTAATAGTAGGGAAAACACTAATTTTATAGGTATCAACTATAGGCTACAAAAGTAGGATGTTTATTGTTTAACTGAAAATTTCTATACTTATCTAAAAAGATACATTCAGAAGATAAAAACACCTTTTAAATTTCCTTAATATATATTTAGCAGCATACTGCTTTTTAGATTATCCAGGGAAAGCTTAGGTATTATGTTACTGGTTTAGTTATGTACCATAATAAAACTGATTTTAATATAAGCTTATTTTAAACAGAAAAAAAAATCCCATTTTGTAGCATTGGCTTTCTATTTCCTATCTACTTGGACACATGAAACTTGGGTGCCTGTAAAGGCAGGATAATAACTAATCCTCTTTGGTGTTTAGCGTCACTTAATCCTTTCTGGTACTTATCCTATTAACATTTTTTTCTCTTGTATTTAAATGCTACTGCAGAGCACTCAAATTACTTGCATTTATTTCTGTGCTGCTGAATTTCCCACTTAGAGAAAGCACCTTCAGAAATGTTTGACTAAATATGCATTTATCTTAGGCTATGTTCATTTTCAAGTGTTATTCTAGTTTAATGACTTTTAGCTTGGATATTTTAAGATACCAATTTATGTTTACTATTAGTTTATAAGTGTAGAATTCATCTGTAAGTAACATAAGCTCTTTAACTAAGAGTCCTAAATTTTCCTTTAAGACTTTTGCATATTTTTCAGAATTTATTTAAAATTTTACTCGAGGCACAAAAATCCCTCAAATATTTTGCTGAGTGTTACTTATATGGAATAATGCAAGACACTCTTAGCTTTTTATGTCCTATATTACAGATGAGGCTAATCTATGCTATACTAACTAGCTACCACAGAAGTCACAGTGGTTTTGAATAAAAAAAACCTTATTTCTTCCTCAGTAGTCACCTCTTTTGTAGGTTGGCAGGAGAGTGGTTCAGATGGAATTATATTTCCAGAAAATAAAACAGAGGAAATGGGATGTTGCAAATTGTCCCTTTTAAAACTGTGATCTCCAAAAATCAAATTTTATTTCTTTTTCATTTTATTTAATGAACCAAGTCATGTGACAACCAATAGTGGCCATCACAAGGTAACTGGAAAACTACAACTATGTGACAGACAAAGAGGAGAGAATATTTGTAACCAGACCTACTTACCACCCCAGTCAATGTAATGCAGCTTCCTTTTAAAAGAACACTGAAAGCTTAATACCTATTGAAAATCCCTAACCTCCAAATTGGAAATATTCCAAAGTCCAAAGCAATTTTAATGGAGATTTGTACCCACAGATTTTTGGATTCTGGAGCTTTCTAAATTTTTAGGTTAGGGAAGCTTTACCAGTAAAGACTGTAAAACTGCAAAAAATCTACCCACATCTGAAATCTGAAACACTACTGGTCCTAAACATTTTGAAAAGGCTATATACAAAGAAAATTAGTAGAGAATATTTTAATGTATGTTATGTACAATGAAGAAATGTTTACATATTGATGTATAAGAATATACATATTTTTGTCATTGCCCTTATATATGTTATTAACTTAATACTATCAAACACTTATATAAATGTCTGTATTCACTTCTGTATTCTAATTAGGAATGCTTAGATTAGAGAATTTAGGTAAACTTTTATAGTTATACAGCTGTTTAATAACTACACTGAAATCTAGTTCCATTGGTTCAAGCTTTTTCCACTGTAGGATTCTGTTACTTAGGAACAGCATCATTCAAACAAGAGAAGAACATACATTTAGTAGAGTTTCATTTTAAAATTATATTACATTAAAGTTCCTCTAAGCCTGCCTTGAAGCAAAATTCAAATATCCTAAACTGAGCACTTTCAGTATAAAGTGGAAAGTTTGATAAATCTTTCCCTTATAAAGTATTTGTAAAACTGGATGTGATTGTTAAAAACAACAATTTCAAAGTTCTAGAAATGGAAAAAAAGACATAACAAATACATAATACAAATACATATACATGAAACACAAATTTATGTGTTTGCCTATGAAAATCCACTGAGCTTCAGGCAAGAAGAGTCAAAGAGTACACACTGTTCTTAGGTAGTTTGCTTTTGCATTACCTAGTGTTCTAACACCAATGCAGGAAAACAGTCCTGGAACTCAGAAGCTTTCCCAGTGCAAAATTCATGCTTGACTTGGAGACTGTTGTAGTCAGGGTTTGCAAAGTAAACAATTTAATACAGGACACATACTTTATAGAATTAATTGTAATAGTCACCCAAGGAGTCAAACTCAAAAAGTTCAGGAAAACTGTCCACACAATAAAGACCCCAAAGAATACAGCTGAGAGCCTGGATCCCATGGCAATGTCTCATGCTAGTCTGCTTCATGAATCTGTTCAGGGAAGGCCCAAGTTCATCAGTGGAAGTTAGAAAGTCTGCACCAGTAGGATGAAGGATCTGTACCAGTAGGCTGAGGGTTCTGCAATGGAGCCAAAAAGTGACACCCCAAGTAAGGACTAGAGCTCCCCGCAAAAGTGCCACAGCCATCCTCAGCAACTGTGAGGTCCTGAGCTCCTCTGGGCAGGAGAACAGCCAAGTTCATATCAGAAAGCCAGGGTGACAAGCTTCTCCAAGACACTAAACAGCACACCATCTTCCCCTCCAGAGCCAAGAAAAGCCATGCTCAAAGTAAGGACCGGAGCTCCCCCAAAGTGAACTGTAGCCATTCTCAGTGACAGCGAGGTTCCCAGCTCCTCTGATGATGAGAAAAGGCAAGTTCAGATGCTGAAAAAGCTTGGCAAGTTCTTCCAGAAAAGCCAATGGCAACAGGAGGGCAAACAACACTACTTCTCTCTCTGTCTTCTTTTTATGACATTGGCAACAATCCTCAGATGGGCCATCCAGACCACACCCAACACCAGGTTGATTCAGCCCAGCTGGGTGTTAAACCTGGCCACCAGTTGTCAGTGCACCACAGAGATGAAAGCAAAACTGACACATCCAAATTGACTGTTTATAAAAGGAGCAATTTTTGTCCCAGAGAAAGAAGAATGACCACTACATCTATTATTATTGCTGTAGCAGTACTAGCCAATTCAGCTGGAGAAGAGAGAGAAAGAGAAAGAAGGAGAGAGAAGAGAATAATAATTTATGAACATTTTAATATACAAATAAAGTTGAAAGAAATAAAACTGAGATAGAAGAAGTAGAACTGTATATTCATAGATTGTAAAATTGTAAGAGTCTACCCAAAAAATTAGAACACCTGATACAAATTTTTAGGTAAATTGAAGGTAGCATAGAAGAGAATGTCTTCCTATCAATCATGGATGGAGGAATTCCTCCTTTTCAGTTATTAAGGGTTCGGGACCATCCTCTAACTCCTAAACAATAGCCAAAGTTGAAGCAGTACTTTATTAAGTCAGTTCTTGGAGTAATTTCCAACTCAGATGCATAAACACAACTCAAAGTGTCCAAAAGTAACTTTGGCCACAAACTATCTAGTCATCCATATGGGTTGTGTATTGTGGTTGCAAGTATAACTAAGGAAATTATGGGAAAGGACATGCACAGTTAATTCTGAGCCTGAGGTGTCAAACATGCCCAGGACAGACCTCTGAGAGGAACTAGGACTCTCAATTAGAAATAAAAGTTCTCTTCAGCCATCCCCTCAGGGCTCATGACAATTCTCTTTCCAGTGGGAGCCTACTTCCATTTGAGTGCACTGTACTAATGTCTCAATAAACTTCTTGACTGCTGTTTTGTAACTTTGTGACTGTTATGGATTAAAAACTGATTGTTAAAAACTTAACACCAGCTGAATTAAATCAGCATGGTTCTGAGCATAGATAGTCCACCTGAGGAAAGTTTCCAGCATAAATAGAAATGTGGAGAAGGAGAAACTAGGCATTGTGGGTTTCTTTAAGTGTTGCCCTTTGAGCCCTTGGTTCTCCTGGAGGAGCTCATCATGACTAGCTTCCCCACTGTGAGTTCGAACATTGTCATTGGAAGAGCTCTGGATGTTGTTGGTGAGAGTGGCAGTGGTTCACTTTGGGAGAGCTCCTTACATGGAGCTCCTTACATAGAGCATCACTTCCTGGCTTTGGAGGGGAAGACATGTGCCATTTAATCTCCAGGACAAATTCCTTACACTGGCTTTCTGTCATGTACGGGACTGTGCTTATCATCAGATGAGCTTGGGACCTCCGCATCACCAAGGATGGCTGTGGTACTTTTCAGGACAGCCCTGGTCTGTATTATGAGCGTGACTTCTCAGCTTCAACGTAGAACACTCAACCTACCAGCACAGCTCCTTCACCCCACTGGCATAGACTTCCTAGTTTCCACTGCTGACCTTTGGGCCTTCCCAGTGCAGATCCGTAAAAGAGACTGGCGTAAGTCCTTCTTGTGGGCTCTTAACCTCCAGTTGGATCTGTGGGAGGCACTGTCATGGGTTCTAGATTTTCGCCTGCACTCATACAGGACATTGCTGTGGGATTCAGGCCTTTGGCTGTATATTCTGAGTCCTTAGTGTTCTGGATGATTTCCTGCCCTTTCTTGTGTTTTACTCTGGGTGACCCTCATAAAATAATGTTATAAGTTCTGTGCCCTGATTCTAGTTTTTTTCTTCACAACTGACTACAACAGTGACTCATCCGATTCTTTGTTCATGACACGCAGGCACCTGGGTAGCAGGCACCATATTTTAGTGGGCTGGGACCATATATTAGTAGACTGAAGGAGGGACATTGGAATACGTACCCATGCTAATTCCTGGAACTTGAAAACATTACCTCAAATGGCAACAGGATAAAAATTACCATCATGAAGCATTTTGAAAGATGAGATTTATTCATGTTTATCTCGTGACAATAACATGTGCCTTCATAGGCAGAAGAAGATAAGATAGAGGAGGGAAAAAACAAATTCTGACATAGGCAACTTGAAGAGAATTGAATTGTTTTATTTTTCATTTTGTGTGTTTATTTATATGTGTTGAGGATTGATCCCAGGGTTTCACATAGACTGAGCACACAGTCTACCACTGAGCAAAATTCCCTGCTCCTTATTTCTGTTGTAAGTCACTAAGTTTTGTAGTTACTTATTCAAAAAATAACTATAACAACCTTGGGAAATTAATACATACATACTAAGTATCTATCTAGAAAATCTATATACAAAATCTAAATACAAAGTCAGTTGTATCTGTAGTCTAGAAATGAAGTAAAACTAAAAATGCATACAACATCATTCACAGTAGAATGAAAAAGAGTAAAATACCTAAAAATACATTTAATAAAAGTTCTATAAATCTCACAAATTTTGAAAAATACAAGCAAAACTGAAGGAGTTACATGATTCTTTTTTAAAACAAACTATAAAGCTACAGTAATAAAAAATGCTATTAGTATAAAGGATAGTCTTACGGATTATATATGTATAAGTCTTTCAAATAGTCAATTTATTTTTGACAAAGATACAAAGACAACTGCCTTCAACAAACTGTATTAGGATAATTAGAAAACTTTATGTAGCTAAGTAGCAAACATGGCTCACAAATTAACTAAAATATTAAAAAAAGACATTAACAGATTATATTTTGGACATTTTAATTCACTAATTTAAAAATGGATCAATACATTCAAAGAGATATTAAACACAAATAATTAACAAATAAGATATATGAATAGCAAATGAGCACAATGTCTATCAAAAAGCCAGTTTAAAAATATTCCTAGCATAATAATTTATAATAGCCGAAACCTGGAAACAGTATATTTCTTTCCTCAACTAGTAAACAAATGAAGAAAATATATCTATGTGATAGAATATTATTCATTAATGAAAAAAGATATTATTGATATTGGATGCAAAGTGGAACAATGCTCAAAAATATAGTTATAATCTAAAAATTAAGACAAGAAAATTTACATATTGTATTAACTATACACATGTTTTCATATAGTATTCAGAATGATAAATCTATTGAAATATAAACTCAGCAGCATAAGCAAGTGCCTGGCAAGCGTGAGGTCATGAGTTTGATCCCCAGCACCAAAAAAAAAAAAAAAAAAAAAAAAAGAGAAGAAGAAAGTAAGAAAGAAAGCAGAGTGGACTAATGTAAAACTCTGTGATGCTGGCTGAACATCTCTGTAGACTTACTAAAGATTATTCTTCACTAAAAATGGATAAATATAAATTATATAAATTATCCATCAATAAGGTGCTTTGCATTTTTTATAAATTCATATTAAGCAAGCAAGTTAGCAGTTTCTATAACTCACTTCTGTTTTGGTACATTCATAGTTTGTTTGTAAGTACCAGAATTTACCAAACATTTTGTGAAATATCTACCATTTCTCAAGCCAGACTGCTCCCAGGACTATGATATTTCCTTGTTAATTCGTAAAATACATCTCTATGCAAGCCCCAATCTACCACATGCAGACTTTTCCAAAGTATTATGCCATAGAAATATTACACAACTTAAAAAAATCAACAAAAATGAAAAAAGTTAAAATTTAATTACACACAAGGGAACTTGAAGATATCCATTCTGTCTAAATATAACAAATAGTTTTGGTACAATTGGAAATCTTTATGTCGATACATGTCTCACATTGTACTACCAAATTAACTCAAATATCAGTTTTAGTCCATTTCTGCTGCTATAATAGAATACTCAAGACTGTATAATTACTATTTCTCATCATCGTGGAGACTGAGAATTCCAAGATCAAGCCACGAGTAGATGGTCGGTAAGCTACCGAAACAGTGCATGAAATTCGTTTAAAAGTACCTTAATCCTATTAACAAGGGAGCAGCCTCCGTGTGCCAATCACTTCTTAAAGTTCTACTTCTAATACTACCACATTGACAGTTCAGCTTGACAGGCAATTATGTTCAGAGTGAATTTTGGATAGGACAAAAATATTCTAACAAAAGTACTTCACAAATACGAATTTTCATATTTGTTACAATCTCACCATGGTGAGTTCTTTCAGAACTAAATGGAACAATGTGTGAATAGTGCTCAGCATGGTGTCTTATGCACATTTTAGCTGGCTTTTCTTATTCTATAAAGGAACTTTGTTATGTCCTTCACTCTCAGTGGTTTCAAGTTTCAGGAAATATAAAAAACAATCTCATCTTCATTGAAGTTTTTCAGCACTATTTCATTTCATAGATTTGCAACGTTTACTGTATTAGTGTACTATATATGCAAGCATCAAATGGGATCTGAATGAGAGAGATCATTTTTGTTTGTTTGTTTGTTTTTTGATAATCCAGCAATGGAGCAGACACCAAAGCAAGGTAAACGTCATTTCAAGCTTCATTGAAAACTATTATTTGTACAAAGAAGTGTGCAGTTTGTTACCAAAACATACAAACAGAAAATCATAATTACAGAAAACTAAGAGAACAGATGACATAATAAAACAAATATTTATTTTTATAGCATATGACTATTTTAAGTTATGTGACACAGATGAGGATATATAGATACGAGAGGACTGTGTAAAGTGGGAACATTCAAGAGGTTAGCGATAACGCAAAGGGCATGTGCCAGAGAAGGGTGAGATTATAAGTCTTCCACTTCAAATATGTTATATTCCTGATGGAGGACATTGGTAAGCCAAGAGTGGGGACACAGAATCATGATTGGCTCAGCCTTATGAGAGAGTCAAGCTTTATAGTCCCCGTGTAGAAGCTCATCCGTGAGTCACCACTAGCTTAGGTAAAGCAATTGCTGATTAAAGTCCTCCCTCTTGTGAAGAGTGCGAAATGCTTGTGGTTGAAACGTCAGGTTGAGAATTTCTCCTCTGTATGCCGTACTTTTTAAAATTCCCAAACAACTGAAAAACTATGAACTTTCACTGTTTCTTTTATTCCTGAAGCTCTACCACAATAAATAGAAAGAAATGGAAAGTAGGAAGCACAAATCTTACAATAAAAACTCAAATCTCATTTGTATATATATAATAAACCATATATATAATAAAGTATGTATATAGTTTATTTTCTTATACTTTCTATCAGTCATCTTATTCAGAAATAGAACAATAAAATGTTTAAATATATAGTGTTCTAAGTTATTTATATGATATTTATAGTAAATAGGCATCAAACAACCTACAAGCTCTTAACAACCTGTATGGCAGCAATTATTTTTTCCTATTTCTCAAATAGAAAGTTTAATATACAGAAAAAAATTTTAATTACCCATGTCAAAGCCTCCCATTTCTTAGCTGGAAGCCTGAATTTGCTCCCAGATAGACCATTTTTGGAGGAGCTCACCTTTCAACCACTTCACTCACTGCTCCATACACGTATGTAAGTTCACATGTTTAACTCTCTACATAATTTCTAATCTGTAAAGGAATTTATATTTCTTTCCTGGACTTTTGCCAGACACATCTGCTGCAGCTTTGATCTATGACTTCTCAGCCTCCAAAATTAATTCATTTATTTATTTATTTTTGGTACCGAGAATTGAACTCATGTCCTCACCCTTGCCAGGCAGGCACTTATGCCACTGAGCTGAATCCCCAGCCCAAAATTTATTTGTGACAAATAAATTGCTTTTGTTCATAAACTATCCAGCTTAAGATATTTTGTTAAAGAATGCCAAATAGACAGACTTCATGAATGAGAAGTTGCTGACATTCTGTTTTTTCACTTAAAATATGCAACTGTTTTTGTGTATTAATAATTTTAAACCTTAAAGTATTTTGTGCCTCTCTGAGGTTTTATTTTTCTAGATCACACTTGGAGCTAATGATTTAATTGCATTTGCAGAGTTTAAAATTACCCAATACTCTGGTGATAAATTGATGGGTAATATTTTACAGCTATATTCTTTGTAATTCACAAATTTAAAAAAATATATTTTCTTCTCAACTGCTTACTGTTGTAACAACAGATCTATAACTCAGATTTTCCTGAGATATTTAATTCTAGAACAAAGGAGAAATTTGAAATGCATTCTTATTCATGTTTAATTTCATACAGATTGAATATTCTTTGTCCAAAACGCTTAGGGTCAGAAATGTTTTGGATATCAGATTTCTGGAATTTGGAACGTCCTTATATACATAATATGATATCTTGGAGACAATAACAAAATCTAAATGCAAACCTTATTTATGTTTAATATATACCATACAACCTGAAGATAATTTTTATTATGACTACAACTCATCCAATGAAGTGAGGTGTGGAATTTTCTACCTGTGGTACAATATTGTCCCTCAGAAAAATTCAGATTTTGAAATGTTTTATATTTCAGATTTTCAGATTGGAGATGTTCATTTTTTTTTCTTTTTGTTATCAGGAATCGAATTCAAGATGTTCAATTTGTAATAAGAATTAATCTCTAAACTCAATTTTTACTGAGATCAATTATCCTGACCTTGCTTTAGTTCTATTTTTAGCACTATTTTTATAATATGTTTCAGAGAGATTTTCATAAAAAGTAACTCCTTCATGTCAAATGACACATTTTGTTTGCAGTACAAAAGTTGGGAAGTTCACATTTTTCATTTTTTGTATCTGAACAAATAGGTTGCATAAATAGTAAGAAGCACATAGGTTTGAGAAAACCACAGTTATTTTTACCATAATCAAGCTACTCATTCTGGGCAAAGAATTACTTGACAGAAATTTTACACTTATGATTAACATGGTAGACATGAACCTTATCTTACCATTTGCTTCTTTCATTGTCAAAAATTCTATCACATATAAATAATGTCACAAATACTTTAAACTTGGTATGTCTTTTAAATGGATAGGTCCATAAACAAACTATGCTGCTGGCATATAAATGTGAAAGACATTGTTTACAAATTTATGTTCTAAATGAAAATGTTCTAGCTAGTATTTGAGCTTTTAAGGCAACATAATTGAAGTTTTTGCTATAACCATGTGCTACATCCCAAAAGGGAGTGTTAATATGTTTGACAGGTTAAAAAAAAATAGCTAATGTCAAATCAGTACCTGTGCATGATATATCTTGAGTCTTCTTTTTACCTATTTCCCTACTTTTCCTTTAACCCTTCTTCCCCTTCTTATTTATGAAAGCTTTTGTTTTCAATTTTTCCTTCTTTTCTCATTCTTTTCTTTTCCTTTTGTTCCTTTCCTCTCCCCCTCCCTAGTTCCCCTTTCTTTTCAAACAAATTTTTCCTGTTTCACAGTTTTTATTGTATATTTTGGTTTTTATTTACACTCTCAGTTTCTTACAACAGAAATAATGAGATATTTACATGTTTTGCTATGTATTTCATTTAAGATAAGGTGCAGCCATTTACTTAGAAATGTCTCAAGTTTATCCTTCTTTATGTTGTGTATAACAGCACACTTCGTAATGGCTAAACACTGGAAACAGCCCAAATGTCTATCAACCAGTGAATGAATAAAGAAGATACATCTTTTCTTTCTTTCTTTTTCTCAAATAAAATTCCCTCTTTAATATACATCTTTCCATCAGAAAATTAGGGAAGTGAAATTAAGACAGGAAGACAGTCTTCTTACCTTGCTAAAGGCAAATAGTTGGTTTAGGAATATTTATAACCATTCTCCCTAGTTCTTACTTCCTATTAATACATGGATTTCATTATGTCTAATATGACAACTGAGTGAAAAAATACTAGTCTTGAGAAAAATATTTAAGTCATAATCCATAAGACGTGAAGACTGAGATTTAGGGAAATTCCAGGCTATTCTTTGTAGCAATATGTTAAATCAAGGGAGACCTTATTCAGAACTCTAGACTCACAGTTCATGATATGGCTTAGTAGCCATAACTTGTGGAATCTAAAAAGGCATGGGGAGAAACTCAACATTTTTAAACTATTTTATACCATTGGTTTTAGTTCACACAGAATATTATCCAAATGAATAATATTTGGATTAAGCAACATGAGATTGTGAAATAAACACCAATCTTACAGGATCATATGTTGAGTTACTCAGCTTTGCATCACTGTAACAAAATACAGGATTTAGTTAAAAAAAGAAAAGTTGAATTTTTTGGTATAATTTGCAATTTCTATTCCACAATCAATTGCCCTCATGTGCTTGGGGCATGTGGCAGCATCACGCGGAAGGAAACCATAGCATTACAAAACTGTTTTACCACACAAGCCAGGGACCCAGGAGAGCAAAAGGAGCCTGGTGTCCTGCAATGCATTCTGTGGGCGGATCCACCACAGCCTAAGTTCTTCCAGCTGGGCTCACTCCCAAGGCTACACCACTTCCCAATACACCACCCACAGACCCACCACTTAACATATGGACATCTGGGGCATCTGAGATCCAAGCTATCCAGTAAGTGATTTCGAATAAAACGAATTCTGGTCTTAAATTTGATTCATTATTTCTAGTCTTCTATTGCCTCATCTGGGTCACTGAATACATGATTTTAGTCCACATAAACTACAATGCATATATAGGCCTATGAAGTTACAAAGATGTCTTCAGACTGTCACTGAAAGTAGATGTTAAGAAACAGAGATGGTCCTTGGTAGAAGAACTGCATACTCCAAGGAGGATCAATATGGTTACAAGCCTCCCTTGATCTTAGGATACTTATAACCTAATCTTTTCCTAGTCATAACCAAAGGTAAAGATAGAAACATAACCAATATTACAGATACTGTATCCAGTTACATTTCCAAACTTTGCTGTCACACTTAATCTGGGACTGAAAAGCATCTCTGTCCCTAACTAGCTGTTTCACTCTGGGAAGTTCATGAGCCTTATGCATTCCACAGATGTTTCATATTTAGAGTGCAGAATGTAATAGTGTGTTTCTATTCACTTGCTCTCAGCATTTGTGCAGCTAATGCCGTATTCTAGAATAAGTCATGTTATATTTCACAAAAAAACCCTGAAGATAGTACATATTCTCATGTTACATAATTACTGTTTCATGCAACTGTCCATTTTAACTTTCTTTTAGTAATTTATATATTTAACACACACTTAGTAAAATAGGCATAGGTACAGGTTCCATAGAAATGAAGTACAGTTGAGTGACAGACACCATGTTTTACCACATTTGATTTTTCCCTTCTGATTAGCGAAGATTTGCACTTCGATTCTGAATTATTTTTAGGATTATTCTTTCCCATAACAGATATTATTTATTTCCCAGATTTTTCACTCTTCCTGTCAATGCTTCACAGATATCCTTTCACCCAATAAAGTATATATTTGTGCCATAACCACTAGCTTATCCACCTCCCTAGTCACATGTACACCTGATGTATGTTTCTCAATCAAACAACAGTCTACCAGATGTTCCCCTAAGACTTCTAAATCTATATGGATGTTTTACTTCATTTCAGTTTTAATTCAAGCTGGGACACATACATACCAGCACACATGCAATTATGTACATGGAAATTATATGCTAAAATCCTGAATGGCTCATTTCTTCCCACAAAACAAACAAACAAAACTCTTTTATATGACAAAGAAAAGCAATATTTCATCTCAAGTCTGGGAAAGAGTTGTAAGGATCAGGAAATGCAGTTAACTAGTTTCATAAGTGCTAATAGCATTCAACTTAATATCCTCTTGGGACATCTTAACAATCGCACGCACTCTCTTACAATTCCCAAATTATTTTTTTTGTCCCCACTGACTTACTATCTTGGTACATGTCTTTATCTGGCTGCAGATTAAAAATGGAATGCATCTAAAACTTCCACCAAGAAATAAATTGAAACCACTTGTCTGAAACATTACTGCCTTTCCCTAGCAACCATGCTTTATTTTCTAAACTTTTTTCTTTACTCTTATGTAATACAAATGTATTTGTTCCTTTGTAGGAAGTTGGAATCAGCAGGAAGTATTTGTGAGTAGAGAAATCTGTAATTTAAATAGAAATACTTAGAATTTATGTGCCACTATCCCTATGATTTACCACAGGGGCTGTGGTAGAGCCAAAATAACTTTTCCCAAGGGAAGACCATTAGCGGATGATAAGGGACAAAGACCAGTGTATCAAATTATTTGTGACCCGAATTTATAACCATGGTGAAGTGAGATCTGCACCTCAGTGTTGCTGCGAACTTGTTGGTTTGATATTAGAAAAGTCAGCAAACCTTGGTGATCCTAAGAAGTTCATAAATTGACAGGACTCTTCAGTGGTAGTGTTTCTGCAGGCTTTCTGTGAGCACCGCAGGACAGACTGCACACGGGTACCCAGTGTAACACCAGTGTAGTAACCTTGTTTCCAATGAAGCAAGAGGGTGGGCGATTCATAATGTTGGCCTGGTAAACAAGAAGGCAGTTAAGTTTGAATAAATCATATGATCCTGTTGTTAGTATCTTTAAAACAATATTTTCCTTCTAGAAATCTAAGTTGTATTCATCTCTGTTTCTTGGCAGGTGATATATTGACCAATAAATCAGTTTTTATGAGTTTTATACACAATAGTCCATTATATCCTAGTGTGTTTTAATCCATTATATCCTAGTGCGTTTTAATCACCAGGGAATCGGGGTCCTAGGTAGTAATGAAAAAAATATTTGAAAGCCCTCCCATTACTGAACTTTCACACTAAGGATGGGAAACATTTAATAATTATGCAGACAAATAGAAACATCCATTTACATAAGAGCTATGAAGGAAAAGTACAGAGTGCTACGGGAGCCTGTAACAGACACAATTTGGGGTAGGAGGTTAGAAAGGCTTTTCTGTGCGGCCTATGAAGAATGGATTTTGCTTTTAAAATAATTGAGAAGGCAATCAAAAGACAAGTGTAATTTTTGACACATGCAAATACAAAAAAACTGAATTCAAGTTTTCAAAACTAAGATTTTATTGGAACGCAGCCATGCTCATTCATTTATACAGAATTTATGGCTCTTTTCCTGCTGCAGTAGACATGCATATTTACAGAAAGCTGCATACTCACAAAGCGCACAATGCTTAACATATGGCCCCTTCTAGGAAACATTTGCTAACTCCTGGTGTAGAAACTTGCAAGCCTGCAAGGACATTTTTTCATAAGTCAAATGAGGTAATGTTGGAGGAAGCTTTTAAAACACCTTAAAGCTGCTGTGGAGACTGATCAGATTATTCTGTTAAGACCTGCCTGATTGACATACATTTTTATGCAGGTATACATTCATATTTTTCCTTTTCTTGAAGTTTTGAAAATTAAATGGAGGCCTATTAAATTAAGCTACATCCCTAGTCTTTCCCTTTTTTCTTCTTTCTTTCTTTCTTTCTTTCTTTCTTTCTTTCTTTCTTTCTTTCTTTCTTTCTTCCTTCCTTCCTTCCTTCCTTTCTTTCTTTCTTTCTTTCTTTCTCTCTCTTTCTTTCCTTATTTCTTTTTCTTTCCCCTTCCTTCCTTCCTTCCTTCCTTCCTTCCTTCCTTCCTTCCTTCCTTCCTTCCAAGAAATGGTCTCAGTAAATCAATACATTACCTAGGCTAAACTTTAATTTGTGATCTTCTTGCCTGGCCCCTAGGCGTGCTGGTGTAACATATATATGACCTGATTTTCAATCTGTGTTATTTTCCTCTTAATATGGAAGAGTGAAAGACTGAGTCATAGATCTAGGAAAGGGTTAGAAATAAGTACTTGCACCATACTTTAACCAGAATTTTTTGTCTCACAAAAATATGTATATCTATAGTCTAACCTCTAATTGATTACTATTCATGTTATTCCCATGATAGTGTTAGGAGATGGGTCTTTGGGGGATAATTAGCTCATGAAGATGGAGCTCATAACAAGGGGATTCGTGCCTTCAAAGTCTCTGTCTCTGTCTCTCTCAGTCTCTCTCCCTCTGTCTCTTCCATTCTCTCTGTCTCTCTCCATGTATTTCACTCTCTCTGTGAGTCTCTTTCTCCCTTCCACTGTCTCTCTTCCTCTTACTCCAGACATATGAGGACACCACAATAAAGCTGTCCATGAAGCTGGAAATGGACTCTCACTCAATAATGGGTTTGCACATAACTTCAGCTTCCTAGCCTCCAGGATAGAAGAAATAGTTTTGATGTTTATGGAACCACACTATGGTACTCTGTTAAAGCAGCTGAAACAAAAGACAGAAAGTAATAAAACCTAAATTATCTCATTACTACATCACTTAACAAACATGTTTGAATATATATTGTATTCAGATACTGCCCTAGATGTTAGATAAACAACATAGATTATAATTCTTGACCCTAAGTTTATCTTAAGGTCAGACTTCAATATAAAGTTATAACAGTCTACTTAATGGATTTACATAGGTGACTGTTTAAAACTCTTCCTCTTCTCCCCCTGTAGATGCTAAGAAAGAGAAAACTTAACATGAAACCCAAGGAAGGATATTAACTCATAGGATTTAACTAATAATTTATTTACCATGGTTAATTGAATGCATACATTCAATGCATTATTTCTACAACTATCTCAAATCAACATATTTGTTTGCCATTATGGGAACACATTAGGGTGCCAAGGAATGAAATCATATGCACAAGGTGCTCAGGGATAATAACTTAAACCACGGACTACACACCTGCAAAACCTGTGTTTTGATACTATTCCAGTGTCTACTACATTTTTGTTTATGAGTCGCTGGAGCGACTCAAGATAAAGATCACAGATACTTTCACTGAATTTCTTAATAAGATAAGTGCTTGGCCTTTCAACTTATTTTTAATCCCAAATCAAGGAAAGAGACAAACACATAAAAGGACATTTCTGCTATTTTCTAGAACTTGCTATTTTATTGCTTTTATCAAGTGAGAACAAACTTCAGAATCAAAAGCTATGCATGTTCGTGCATACTTTAATCCCATTACTCTTAGAGGCTGAGGCAGGAGGATCATAAGCTTGACTCCAGTCTTTGCAACATCATGACTTAGAAATACTTTATCTGAAAAACAGAAACGGTGATGTAGCTTAATGCATAGGACCTTGGTTCAGCCCCCAGTACTGAAGAACAAAACTTTAGGTTCAGAGCCTTTAATGCCTAATCAGTGTGTGTTGAATTCAAGAACACACAGATATTTGTTTCTCTTTCTCAATCACTCTCTCTCTCCATATATATAGAGAAGGCTATATATCTCATTGGCTAAATTAATTGCATTTTTCCACTTAAAATATGAGGTATGATCAAAAGATAAGGTGATGGTATAATTTTCTTTTAAAAAATTATTGTAGCAAAATATACACATCTATTAATCCCCCTCAGAATACTCCCTCCCTTAAAACACACTTATCCTACCATTCTCGCCCTTTTCTGAAGCAGTTCTGGCAGTTCTTTTGTGAGCACCTTGGTTGTGCTGCCATGGCTGACGGAATGTTCTGACTCTGTTCCCAATGCCTCCTTTCAGGGTCATTCTGACTTCAGACTATTCTCCCAGTGCCCTAGGCTGTGAATAAGGTGAATGAGAACCACCTTCATGTTTTTATTTGACTAAGGACACTCAAGAGGACTTCCAAAACTGCTTCGGCAAACAGCAAGAATGGTGGACTAACTATGTTCAAAGCAATGGACGTGGGGGGAGTATTTTGCGAGGGAATACTGGTGTAAGGTGTTTTTTATTGTTACAACATTTTTTGTATTTATTTAAACATTAACTGTATTTTATGTCAACACTTCAGAGGTATAATATCTCCCAAACCTGGAGGTTAGGAATTCTAAAATCATGTTGTATGCACATCTGTATTCCTTTTGGAAATAAAGAGGACGTCTTCGTTCTCACCTTTCTCAATCTCTTGAGGCTCCTATATTTTATGGTTTATGGCACTGCACAGCTGTGAACTCTGACTCTGTAGTCACAGCTTTTCTCTCCTTAAAAGTATTTTTGTGATTCTTTCTTGCCTACTTGTATAATCTCAAAATCCCTCAAAGGCCTCATTTGCAAAGTCCCTTGTGCCATACAAAGTAACACATGCACAAGTCCAGAGTTTAGAACTTAGACACTTTTTCAGAAGCTATCTTTCTGCCTACCATATCATCATATAGCTGCAAACATGGAGAGATGGGAATCTTCTCTTATAAAGTTTGTGAATACCTGAAATCTCTGTAGGTAAGTCTTTTCTGGTCAATACAGCTAATCATATCTTTAGGATGGTAATTTCTAAAATTTGAAGATTACTTATTTTCTTCCCAGTCCTGTAGTCTCTAAGCAAAGCTGCTTCAATGAATTTGCTAGTTTAACCTACAATATACAATAATTTAAAATCACTGTTGCTGTTAAGTGCCTTAAAATTTGCATAAATTTGTTGGGGTGTCTCCTAAAGAGTGAAAAAAAGAACACAATATCCTCCCTATATAAGCTTTCCTGCTTTATATACAAACTCATTTTAATTACCTTTCTTTATAGTCAAATCATGTCATTAATTCATACTGAGTTTCCTATTGACTAACATTCAAAGAATTGTCTTTTTAACCAATCTCTTACTGGCCTTGTTTTTGAATCTTGAATCCTGTACTTTCAGTTTAGTTATTATTATTCTAGTCTTTAGGTGATAGATACTAACGCTAGTGTCAAAGGACAGTTATGAGAATTAAAGTATTTTTATCTAAATTGCTTGGCATGTTGCTTATCATATGATAAGATGCAAATATATTAGCTCTTTCTTATCCCTCAGCCTTATATTTATCACTGTTATGTATTTCTAACATGGTTAAAAAAAAATGTCACACTAGAATGGACAACTTAGTAGATGGTGGGATAAGAATTTGAATTTCTACAGAAGTCAATTAGTCAGCATTAGCATATAACTTGAGCTGGATTTAAAATGGGACAGAACAGTAGAATCCTAGAAAACTGGAAGCAAAAACACTTAGATGTGTGAGCATTCCACAGGTCAAGTAACATTAAAAAACCAGTCAGACTATAGCAAGAGTGCTTGTTGTCTTAGGTTAAAACCTCCAGAGCAGAACCTGCAACAAGGATTTTTGTTAAATTGGTATGTTATTGGTGTACTTACAGGAAGAATGAAAGCAACAGGATAGTACATTGGATTTAATCTAAGCAAGAAAATGGTTCCAGCTAAAAATTCACTTCAAGGGCTGAGGTGTGTAGCTCAGTGTTAGAAAACTGAGGTAGCATGTCTATGGCTCAAAGTACAAACCCCTGCACAGAATAAACAAACAAACAAATACTCTTCTTTTCAAACTGATTCCATGATTCAACACAGGTTAAGCATTCATGTATCAATTGGATCCCAAGATTGTCTCACCATAAGACAAGTTTTTGATTTGTTTTTTCTAATACCTTCCCAGTGTTAGTCTTTGCTATCTGGGCAAGGATTGGAATAGGAAAAAAAACAGTTCATACCTTCTAAATTGATTCAGCCCCTTTTGGTCATGGAGAATTTATCACAAAGGGGAACTGTTATGAGTTGTTTGCTGCTCACCATTTTCAAGGCTAGAGATGAACACAGATATCCTCTGTAGCGAATCTGGCCAGAGAACAGTATAGTCAGCAGACCCCTTCTCCGCCCTGAAAGACAGGCAACATGCTCCAACAGCAGGAGTGTAGAATATGCTGCTAGATCTGGTTGCTAGAGCAAGAAAAATCTGGAGAATTGACCAGTAGAGAGGTTCCTTAGAACTCTCACGAATTTTCATGTTTGCTTAATAGGGGAGCTGGCACGCATCCTGCTTTGGGAAAGAAACAGAGAAATTTGTTCAGTGGTAGACAAGAACAGGCAGAAATGACTTCAACAATAATTTACCAGAGATTTTCGTCAAGTTCCCTCAGCCACATCATTCTGAAGCAGTCAAGGGCCAGGCAAGGAAATCCAGGGAAGCAGATTATTTACAAAATGAAGGATTAAGAATTGTTTAGTTCCTTAGGCTCAAGCCTAGTGGAAAGAAGGAAAATTAAACCAGACACAAAAGGAGAATTTTTTAACTGCACATATATTTCAGGAGAGAAAGTAACCAGGAAATTTCAAAACTTCAGAGAAAGGAGATTTAACTTGGAACATCATAGAATACTGAATAATAATAAAATCCTTGGTTGTATATACCTCCATTTAGCTGAAATTGTTCATCCAGATAGCATGCCTCACTTCCTGTTGGATTTAGAGATAGCTGTGGCAGAATGCCTGCCCATAAACTTGAGAAAAGCAAGATTTATGTATATATCTGTAATCCTTTAGCTACAGGAAGGTTGGAGGTGAGAAAAATCCATCTCACGAAGGCCAGTAAATGTGACTAAAGATGCTGGAAAGCCCCCCAAAATGCTGTTAACTTTTTTTTCTCAATAGCACTCTGAAGAAATATATAGAAGAATGCAAGTTATAAAAAGAAATAATGTCCTGCCAAAAATGTCTTTCCAAAACTTCTCTTGACATTGTTGGGAAAAATTATATTCTATGACTGTACATCATTGTATATCTAGTGGCAAGCATGGTGCCTAAAACTCAGTAGGAGAATAAACTTTCGGTAAATTAATGCATTAATTTTTAGTTTTTACATAGTATTTTACTGAGTATTGTATCTTTCATGAAATGTATATTATTGGCCTCTGTGAATTAAAAAAAACATTTTTATTAATGAACTAATTTATACTTATATTTAGCAAAAATCTTATCAGTTATCAAGGAGTTCATAGATATATAGGGAACAACTGTGAGATTCACGCAAAAGAATATAGTAAGGATTGTGTGAAGTGGCGACTCACTGAGGCACAGGACTAGAACGGAGGGTTGGCAGTCCCATTCCGAGTGTATGTAACTCAGTCTCTAATGCAGGACCTGCTGTGGTTTAGGCACTGCTCAATGGGTCACCTAACGTCTGTGACCTCTGTTTCCTTCCTGACTGTTCCCAGGCCTTCTTGATCAAGTGTCATAAAGTTATGACACTAAAAATTCAGAAAGTACAGTTGTTTGGCACCAAATGTTTGTTTAAGAAGTTCTAGATTCTAGTTACTTTTTCCACTTTTTAACATCTGTAGCTATCATGCTAGACTTTTGCTTCTCAATTAAGGCAACTGGTTTTTAAAATTTGCTTTATGAGTATATTCTATAAAAACAGAATGCTATTCTTCAAATGCTATTCTTATATTTTCTTAATGTCTGTGAAAAAATAAAGTATTTCTGAGGGACTGTAATATGATATTACAGGTAGAGGTCACCAACATTTCTACGTATTCATTATCATTTGCTAATTACTATGCTAAGTTTATCCATTTCCATCAGTTACCACTTTCAGATTACCTGGAAAAAGTCAAATGGAAAATAATAATCATATGTCTGATTTTGCTAATTAATTATTGTTATGAAATAATTGTTCTGGAGAGACATTATCATCATTTATCAATTTGACATGAAAAATTGAACAAGGTATAAAATTATATTTTATTTTTACACACACATATACATTATATATGATATATATATTATGCTATCATATTGTCTTTTTACAAACTGACATATATATAGTATATAAAATCTAAGCCCCACAATGCATAAGCAAATTCAGAAGTGTTATGTTAAAATACAGCCAAAATGTATGGCTTCAAATATAATTTTGTTAAGGTCATTATGGTTGCTCTGCACATTCTAATCTTTTGCAGAGTGTAGGGATCTCTCCTGACTGAGCAACTGCTTCTTCATATCCTTCGGCAGGTCTTCCTCTGCAGAGCATTTAAATGGTGTCTTTGCAAATTTAAACCTTGCTGTAGCTCTTCTTTTCTCAGAAACCCTAATGGATTCCCAATTAACTTTAAGTAAAACCTGCTGTTTCATAAGTTATCTCTTTCATTTATGGCCAGCGTTCCTGTCATATCTCTGACTTTATGCTTTACTTTTCTGAAGGACAAACAGAAGCAGATGTTAATGAGATGGTGAAAACAGATTTTATCTGTTAAATACCGACAATGAAGGAAAGAGGTGTCCTCTACTGCTACTTCCAAGGAGTTCACTAAGTCCTTTAAGTAGAAAGTAAGGAAACAGGGAGGGGGGTTCTCTGGGCTTCAGCAGAGACGGCAATGAAAAGCTACAGAGAGCTGGAGGAGGAGGTGATCCTTGTGAAGCTGGTCTCGGCTGATAATTGACGCTCATTGGTCTTTAGCTCCTACCTTCCCAGAAAGCCTGAAAGAGGGGGCCTCTCCTCAAGTGTTGGTAGTCGAAACAGCAGTTGCTGTAGTAGTGTTTAGTTTTCTCTTGCAGCCTATGTGGAAGGCAGTGCAGTAACTAGTGATGAAACCTGAGCTGTTAAGAACAAAATTTATTGTCCAGCATGGACAACACACCTAAAAGCGTGCCTTTATTTAGTAAAGAAGTCTTAAGTGTTTCATATGTGTTTGGTCATATGTATTTGGTCAGGTTGTTAATCAGTAAATGTGATCATTAATTTTATAATGACTTACAAAATAAATAAAGGAATCTGATGCTGGCTATATAAAAGAAGGGATGGGAGAAAGATGAAAAACTTGAGATGAGTTATGTACATATATCAATTCCCTACAATGCATGTAATCATTATGTAGTGCAAATGTGTATTAACAAAAATTAAAATTAAAAAATAGAACAATAGAAAAAAAACTATGTTATTTTTATTCATCTCGTTCTAGGCCAAAGTTAAGGGCTAGTCATGAGAAGGGTTCACAGATCAGGTGCTTGGCTACATTTTGACCTATGAGAGTCTTACTTAGCCAGTACTCTCCCCAGGAGTTCCACCCTGACTATCCTATTGTTAAAGCTTCCCAAGCACACTCCCTTACCCAATGCACTTCAAACAAAGCATATGCTCTTCCTTCTGTCTTCAACATCCTTCACACAGCTTTTCCCCCACTTTCCTTCATGTCTCTGCTTCTCAGGTGGGTGCCTTGACTGTTACAGAGCCTGAGCTTTGCTTGTGTGTTTTCTGACACGTGAAACTCATTTCCTTACCCACCTCAGCCCTATCTTAGCCACTGAATGAGTGCCTTTCCACTGGATGAGCTCTCATAGGTTGTACCTTCTAATGACACTATATTTGCCTCCAGCACTTTTAATCACGGGTGATGTTTTAGAGTACTTTGACATTTTCTTGGATTGCTTTATTTTCCTCATTCAAGAGCTCTGAAGATATGAATTTACCTAAGTTTTCACATTTTGTATAACTCCACCACAAGCCTGATAACAGTGAATTCAATGTCTGTTTCTAATTAAATAATGACTATATGTGTCTAAATTACATTTGATAGTTACAACCTTTACTATGTAGAATCCAAATTGATATCTCTTGAGATGCAAGAAAAATAAAAATGTTTCTTAATGGCCTACATATCCTAACTGAAAGAATATTAAAAAAATTTAAAAAGGGAAACCAAAACATGTACACTTATGTAGGTGTACATGTGGATATAAATAGATGTGTGTTCTAGCTAGAAGAAAGAGTGATATTATGGTTTACCCCTGTCTGTCACAATGTTTATATGTATTTTAAAAAACTATTGTTCTCAAAATGATGCATATATAAAATGGTAAAAATGTTAAGAAAGAGCCTGGTGTGCTGGTGCAAGATAATAATCTTTCACATTGGGATTCTGAGGCAGGAATTTGGCCAAGTTTGAACCCAGCCTTGGGAAACCCTGAAATTTAGTGAGACCTTATCACAAAATAAAAAAAATAAAATAAAATAAAAAGAGGTGGGGATGTAGATCAATGGGAAAGCCCTGAATTCAATCCGCAGTATCAATAGAAAAGAAAATAAAATCAATAAAAAAGTACAGATTTTATTCGCTATAGTAAGTAAGTAATAAAGACCTCAAATGCTCCAGACATCGATCATGAGCTCTGATAGGCAATGACTTCCTGGGGAACAGTCTTCGTGCGGCTTAGTATCTTGGTTTTCCCCACTTGGGGGAAAATGTACCCTCATGCCCTGGTAATTGGCCTTCCTTGTCTTATCAAATTAATTCTAGAATTTGCCTGAGGTGATTTTACACTTCTCTTTTTCTCAGCCAATAGACAGTGTATGTAGATGTTTTGCTTAAAATAGACAGCAGACTGTATCTAGGGAAAAAAATGGGGCACTGTATGGAGATGTTTAATAAAAATAGGTAAGAAGAGGTTTTTTTATTTAATTTTCAAATTAACTCTCAATGATGTCCATTATTGGAATACATTATAACGTAATTTTACATTAACTTCAAATGATTCCCAAAACAAAGGTATGATTGGAAGACGGAAATGGTTTGAAATTGATAGGACTAATCTTCCAGGTTTCCCATTTAATAGATTTGGTTTAAAACATCAGCTAAAACAGATAGCAAGAAGACCAGAGCCTGGCATACTGCCTGAGTGTGGAGATCATACTGAATTCATTTTCCTGAAAACCCAGCAGAGAGAGGATGAAATGTAATAGTGCAAACAAGTAAAAGATGATAGCCTGTGATCTTCAGTTCATCTAATTTATTCCAATGTTATAGTATATATGTATTTTAGTGGGATTATGAGAACCCATCTTGAAATTTTCCATACAACTTTAAGTAAAAATTTAGTCTCAGTGTACCCTCTCTTCTCTGTTTGTAAATATAAGTACAATATAACACTTACTTAGTTATGGTGAAGATGAAAATAATCAGAGTAGTTTGTTGGATTTAAAATGTAAAGCACTCAAAACTTAGAATAAATACTGTGTTTTAAAAAGAAATGGGCAAATGCACAGTGCCTGAAAGGCATATGACATAATGTTCTAATTTAAAGTTATTCTGGGGGCCTAACCAGACTATGCACAGCAAGCTTAGGACAGTGAGCAGGGCCTGGAATCCACCCCTGGACCCTGACCATGCTCGCTCTGGCTGTGGAATCCCACTGCCCACGGGGCAAACTTGGAACTCCACTCCCAGGTTGTAAGACCACACCCTGCATCGGAGGCCAACCCTAGATGCACAAGAGTGACCAGCAGGCCTACCGGGATTATGCTCAGTGAACTCCAAGCAGCGAGCAGGGCCCAAAATCCACACCTGGGCCCAGACCCCATGTGCTCCTGCAGAAACCCAGTGCACAGGGCCAACTTGGAACTCTGCTCCCAGAGGAACCTTAGAATACAGCGGATTATCTGTTCTAGCTTGAAGAGAGATTAAGTGACTGCCTCACCAAAACAGAAGTTCTCAGCTGGCTCCAGTCAGTGTGGTGAGTATGGCCCCAACATGGAGGTGTACAGTGGGTAAATAGGGCCAGTAGTAAAGCTCCCTTAAACTGACTGTAAGACTTTGGTGAGTCTGACAAGAGTGAGGGTGACCCCCTCCTACACAGAGAAAACATCAGGCAGAGTGAGGAGTGTGCCAAGAAGGACTCCCCAAAGTTGAAGAAAATCAAAAGGGCTTATGAGACACACAGGCACACAATAGGGACATATTAGGGCCTCAGGCAACACAAACACTATAGACAGGGAGATTTGATGACATGGAATAACCTGAAGATAAAGTACTAGCAGGAACTAAAAGTTGACCTACATCTATACTACTAGGCTTGTCATCCCAGGAAGAATATAGGACTCACCCAACAGGCCCTGCAGCAGGAAGTCAGGTGACTAGCACACCTATCCATTCTGGGACACAGTAATTGGACAAATGTCAACCTTACAGTAGGACACCAAATTACACACTACTAACAGTTGACACTAGCAGGTCTGAAGGACCAAACACTAACTCAAAAGGGGAATATGGCAAAACAAAAAAGCAAAACGCAATCCCAAATATCTAGTCCTCCAGGAGCAAATACAGGAGACATTAAATTAGAGGACTCCAAAAGTAACACACCTGAAATCTCGGAAAGCTAGTGAATGAAATAAAAAAAAAAAAAAACTCCATGAGGCCACAGAGTAAATCAAATTAGAAGTACTCTCTCATGTAAAGATAGAAGTAACAACTTTAGTAAAGGAGTTGCTGAGCACAGCTAAAGAAGAAATAGAGAAAAAAGTACAGAAGCATGGGAAACTGATTGAAACTTTGAATGAACAATATAGAAAACTAGCAGAATTCATGAAGCAGACTGAAAGAGACATCCAAGAAACAAATAATTCTATTCAAAGCATGCAAAACCATTTAAATGAAGCTGAGGATAAGATTTCAGACCTTGAGGACACGATCTCAATTAGTGATCATGAAAGGATAGAACCTTCAAAAATAACAAAGCAGCATGAAAGGACAATCTAGCAGCTTCAAGATGATGCCAAGAGCAACAATACAAGATTAATAGGTATTAGTGAAGATGCTGGAGTTAATACAAATGACATAACTAAAATAGTCACAGAAATAATAGGAGAAAATTTCCCAAACATGGAGAAAAATTCTGATATGCACAAAAGTGAGGCATATAGAATGCCAAACAGTCACAACCAACATAAATCTACACCCAGACACATAATAATTAAGATCTGAGACATACAACATAAAAAGAGAATACTAAAAGCTGTTAGAGAAAAGACACAAGTCGCCTGTTGAGGAAAGCCCATTAGAATCACAGCAGACTTTACAATACAAACCCTGAAGTCAAGATGTGCTTAGAGTGAGATATTTCAAACCCTGAAAGAAAAAAAATTTTCAACCCAGACTGATGTACTCAGCAAAATTTTATTTCAGTTTTATTGGAGAAACAAGATACTTCCATGACAAAGAACAACTGAAGAAATTCATGTCCACCAAACCAACGCTAGCAAGAGTATTGAAAGACATACTAAACAGAGATAAAAATGACCACAATCACCAGAACAACAGAAAGATACCACCAGGTAGGACAATAATTAAATAAGGGGGAAAAGCAGAAAGCAAACTATTGGAACATAACATGGCAAAGTCAAACAAGTACGTATGAGTGATATGCATAAATGTAAATGGCCTCAATTTAACTATCAAAACAAATAGGTTCACAGAATGGATCAAGAAAAATGATTCCACATTATTCTGTATACAAGACACATGTGACCCAAAAGGAAACTCATGGATTAAAAGTCAAAGGATGGAAAACAGTATTCCATGCAACAGGAACCCAGAAAAAAGCAGGGGTAAGTATTCTATTTGCAGACAATGTGAACTTCAAACCTAAAATGAGTAAAAGAGACAAATAAGGTCACTACATACTCATAAGTGGAAAAATCCGAGATGAAGTACTAACAATTATAAATATATATTCACCAAACACAAGAGCACCCAACTATATAAGACAGATACTAATGGACATGAAAAATGAAATACACAAGAACACAATAGAACACAATTATTACAGGGGACATTAACAGCCCATTGTCACAAAGAGATAGATCAACTAGACAAAAAAATCAGCAATGAAATAGTAGAACTGAATCATACCTGTGAACAATTGGATGTAGTAGATGTTTACAGAGTGTTCCACCCAACCACACCAGAATGCACATTCTTCTCAGCTGCACATGGGACATTCTCCAAAATAGACCATATATTATCCCATAAAACATTCTTAAGTAAATGCAAAGTTATGGAAATAATCCCATGCATAGTGCACTGAAATTGGAAATTAATAGCAAAAGAAATTGCAAAACCTGCATAAATACATGAAAATTAAAATTAAATAACAGCCTTTTGAACAACCAGTAGGCTACACATTATATTAAAGAAGAAATAAAACAATACCTACAATTCAATGAAAATGCAGACACAACATAGTGTAATCTGTGGGATGCAGTGAAAGTGGTCTTAAGAGGGAAATATATAGCAATAAATTGCCATATCAAGAAAACAGAATGAGCACAAATAAACAACCTAATGCTTCATCTCAAGCTTATAGAAAAAGATGAGCAAGTTAAACCCAAAGCTAATAGAGGAGAGGAAATAGTAAAGATTAGAGCAGATATCGATGCAATTGAAACTAAAAAAAAACTAAAACAAAGAATTAATTTAAACAAAGAGCTGGTTTTTGAGTGAATAAAGAAACTTGACAAACTTCTAGCTAAACTTAAAAAAAAAGGAAAAACCCAAATTCATGCAATAAGGACTGAAAAGAGGAAATTACTACAGATCCCATGGAAATTCAAAGGATCATGAATATCTAGTTTGAAAATCTCTACTCATATAGAGAGGAAAACACAGAGGAAATGGACATATTTCTAAAAAAATATGAACTACCAAAGCTCACCCAAGAAGATATAGCAATTATGAATAACCCAATATCAGCTATGGAAATTGAAAACATAATAAAAAACTTATCAACAAAGAAAATCCCAGGTTCTGATGGATTCATGGGTGAATTCTACAATAAATTTAGAGAATATTTGATGCCAATACTCCTTAAACTCTTCAATGAAATTAAATAAAAATAATCCTCCCTAAATCATTCCTGGTAGCAAATATTACTCTGATACCAAAATGAGAAAAAAACCCAGTCAAAAAGGAGAACTATAGGCCAATATCACTAATGAACATTGATGCAAAGATTCTCAATAAAATACTGGCAAATAGAATGCAGCAAATCATCAAGAAGATTATGCATCATGATCAAGTGGGGTTCATTCCAGGAATGCAAGGATGGTTTAACATACACAAGTCAATGAATGTGATACTCAGCATCAACAGAGACAAAAACAAAAACCACATGGTCATCTTAATAGATGCAGAAAAATCTTTCAATAAAGTGCAACACATGTTCATGATAAAAATCCTTCGAAACCTCAGAATGCATGGTATATAACTCAACCTTATAAAGGCCATCTATGACAGACCAGCAGCCAATATTATACTATACAGACAAAAACTGAAAGCTATGACTTTAGAATCAGAAACAAGACAAGGATGTTCACTATCACCAGTCCTTTTCAATATAGATCTGGAAAAACTATCCAGGACAATCAGACAAGAGAAAGAAATAAAAGGAACAAAGATAGGAAAGGAAGAAGTTAAATTATCAATATTTGCAGATGACATGATACACTATATAGAAGACCCAAAAAACTCCATTAAAAGACTACTAGAAGTAATAAACAAATTCAACAGTGTAGCTGGATTCAAAGTAAATGCTCAAAAATCAATAGCATTCCTGTACAGAAACAAGAAACTCACCGAGAGAGAAATTATGGAAATATCACCCTTCACAATAACATCTAAAAAAATGAAATACTTAGGAATCAACCTAACTAAGAATATAAAAGATGTATATGTTGAAAATTGTACTATGCTAAAAAAGAAGATTAAAGAGCATATTAGAAAATTGAAGGATATTCCTTGCTCTTGTCTAGGAATAACCAGCATTGTGAAAATGGCCCTACACCCAAAACTGTTAATACAGATTTAACTCAATCCCAATCAAAATATCATTGACATACCTCACAGATCTAGAGAAAGTACTCCTAAAATTCATTTGGGACCAGAAGAAACCTAGAATAGCAAAGACAATTCTGGGCAATAAAGACAAGGCAGGAGCCATACCAATTCCTGACTTGAAACTGTACTACCAAGCCACAGTGATAAAATGAGCATGGTTCTGGCAAAGAAATATACCTGAGGACCAATGGAACAGATTAGAAGCTGCACGTATAAGTACAAAGACACTCAGCCACCTGATATTTGACAAAGGGTCTAAACATGTCCACTGGAAGAAGAATAGCCTCTTTAATAAATGATGTTACAAAAATTGGCTCTCCACATGCAGAAGACTGAAACTAGATCCATGCTTATCACCATGCACAGAATTAAAGTCTAAATGGATCAAAGACCTAAACATTAAAACAGAAACATTAAATCTACTGGAAGATAGGGTTGGTAGAAATCTTGGAAACATAAGAGTAGGCAGAGAATTCGTGAACAAAATGCAAACTGCACAGCAAATGCTTCAGAGAATCAACAACTGGGATCTCATATTATTGAAAACTTTCTGCACTTCAAAAGAGATCATCATCATTGTTAAGAGAAAACCCACAGAATGGGAAAGAATTTTAGTCAGCAACCCCTCAGACAAAAGACTTATATCAAGAAAATATAAAGAATTGAAAAGCATCAAGCTGCCCAAATTCAAAGACCCTCTCCAAAAATGGGCATCTGAGATGAACACACAGTTCTCAGATGAAGATATACAAATGGCAAATAAATACATGAAGAAATGTTCACTATCACTGGTCATTTGAGAAATGCAGATTAAAACAACACTGAGATTTCATCTCACTCTGGAAAGAATAGCTGCCATTAAGAAATCAACTGATAACAAATGTTGGTGAGGCTGCGGGCAATAAGGAATACTGCTCCACATTGGAACTGGAGGAGTAATAAAACCTGAAATGTGTAATTGCTAATGTAAAAAAGAGGAAAAGAAAGGGCTCTAAATGATAAACTTTCATGTATGTTTAAGTATGTAAGATGAATGACCATATTATTGTTTTTGTTAGATCACGGTGCAGAATTGTTAACAGTCTCATTGTTTGAATGTGTACTTTGTACGTTTTAATTCTGTAACTTGAACAACTATTTCCAAGACGACAGTATGTAATTCATCAATAATGATGTCTTAGTGCTTTTTTGTTCTTTCCTTTTTTTCTTGGAATTCGTATTGTTGCTATCCTTTTTGTTTTTTTTTCTCTTTAAAAAAATAAAAAAATAAAGTTAATCTTGCTATTTCAGTTCCATTTTCAACCTCTATATCATCAATGGAACCTAAATTGAAACTGTAAATAAATGCCTTGGATTTTCACCGGTTACTTGATAAAAATAGAAGACACTTAAGAAAATGTGTCCTGTATCCAGTATAAAGCAAACCTCTTGGGAGATAAAAAGGCCATCAAGTGATTAACAATTGATTATGATTACAATAAAACTCCTCAAGTATATCTAATTTCAAGGAAATACATTGTATCTAGGTTCTTTGCTTAAAAAATAAACTATGCTTTACATGAGGTCTGGTACACATGTTAGAAAATGTTATACAAACAAATATAATAAACATGGGATGCTGTGGGATAAAACACAGTCATAAGAAGAGAATTAATTAAAAATTATTTGTTAGTTAAAAAATCATAGTTATGAAAATTTGAAAAAGTTTTATATTTTCCTAAAATCTAAAGAAAGAATTTATGCACACACAATGTATATGCACTTTAGAACTCAAAAGAACTAAAGCCATCTTCTTAACCAAACTTTCACTTTACCTCAATAAACGTGCAAATTCCAGCCAAGAGAATTACCTGATGTACACACCACTAAAACTGGAGGTAAGACCAAGGTACAAATCTGTTTATGCAGAAGTCAAGATTCTTTATTATACTAAACTAAATACATCTCTGTTTTAAATAATTCATATTAATTGCATTAAAAGCAGTTCAAAGCTAGTTGCACAGATTGAGTAAATATCAAATGACAAAAACAATACCAGTAATTAACAGACATAATTCCCAACAGTGTAGGATATTTTCCTGCCTCAGAAGATGAATTGGATTTTCAAGCCCAGCCTAGGCAAATTAGCAATTTAGTGAGAACGTCTGTCCAAAAGAAAAAAAAAAGTGTATGTTCAGCTAAACATGCAAACAGTTCTCAAGTGCCAGCGTTGTCATTCTGTCTCCGTGGCTGTCTCTTGCTCCTCTCCTGTCTCACTTTCTCCCTCTCCCTCTCTTCTTCCATCCCTCTCATCTCTTTCTCTCTCCTATAATGTACATCAGTCTCACTTATAAATGCTTCTAATTCTTTTAACAGTCTTCAAATTGAAGTTTAATATTCAAGGCAAAACTAAAAATATTAAAACGTGACAATGTTTTGATAAAATATACTGTCTGTTGCCTTTCCAGTAGGAATGTCAATATTTCACCCTGCATAGTTTAGTGACAGGAAAATTTACATTTGCTCTTAACATTTTTAAACATTGTGGTAACTAAATCCTCACCTTCGATACTTTCCATGTTTAGGCAGCAACGTCCCTTTTAATGCTGGTTTCTAACCTTGGTTCATGTTTTGATAAAATATACTGTCTGTTGCCTTTCCAGTAGAAATGTCAGTATTTCACCCTGCATAGTTTAGTGACAGGAAAATTTACATTTGCTCTTAACATTTTTAAACACTGTGGTAACTAAATCCTTGCCTTCGATACTTTCCATTCTTAGGCAGCAATATCCCTTTTAATGCTGGTTTCTAACCTTGATTCAGATCGACCTCTGCATCCTTGCAATGATGGTAATTATGAAACCAACATCCTTGAAGACACTTGATGGGACACAATAAATTTCCTCTATAACTTCGCCCTGACCAAACTGTCACCATTCCGTGCATCTTTTATCTCCCTATAAAACTCCATGCCCAAGTTTGTCTTAATTAAACCTGGCTCAAAAACCTTAGTCTATGCAAATAACTGTATCTCTAGGACTATTTGTCCAGAAATATCAATGGTAACTCTTTAACATCACAATTCCCTGAAGAAGCAACACCATTGAGGCCATAGGAGGTTGATAAAAAATATTTAAAGGGAAACATAGACAAGAGGTACATCTGTAGGGGTCAAAAATCTCCAATGTATTCCTAAGTATCTAGATAGACAAAATCAGTTGAATGTCATATTCAAAGTACTAAAAGAAGATTTTCAATCAAAATTTTTGTATTTTAAAGAATCCAATAGTGATTCTTTACAAAGAAAGATAAATTAAAATATTCTGAGATTAACACAATCTGAAAGCATTCTTCACTAGTACAATAAACTACAAAAAATAGTAATGGTGGCCTATTAGGCTGAAAAGAAAGAGCAGGGCTTAGGATGTCTAATAACACTGTACATATAACTAAATCATAAATAAGCATACCTTTGTGTTCTTCATAGGAAAGTAAATAGATCCAGAAACCACAGAAGTAAGTGAAATAAATCAGACAGAGGAGATTAAATACTACACAGTTCTGTTAATATGAGAAACCCAAAATACAAATAATTTAAGGAAAACATACACAAGTATTAGCTAATGTCTATGTGACACAGTAAAATAACTAAAGGTAAGTACATGAAAGATGCTTTAACTGCTTTTCATATTTCTATTTTTCTATTTATAAAGTTACATAAAACTGTAAATAGGACACCTCATTGATTGGCATATAATGCATGAAAATGTGACTTATTTACCAATAATAGCTCTCATACTTACCTATTTAAAAATTCATTACAAAACTACAATAATGGGCACACTGTAGAACTTGCATAATAGGTTTATAAATCAATTCAAATTGAGAGTCCACAAAAGGCCTAATATGTCTGTCAATTTATTTTCAATGAAAATATCTAAAAATTTCCTGAAGGAAAAAAACAATTTTTTCAACAGCTGATGCTTGGGAATTCTAAATATCCACAAGTAAAAACATAAAGTGGGACTTGTCTTTCGCATCGGGTGTGACTCAGTGAGGCCTGGAGTGGGAGCTGAGTGGCAGAGCACGTGCCTGTTACCCAGAAGCAGGGAAAGGGGAAAATGCAAGCTGATTATACTTTCAGTTCATTAAAAAGGAAGGTTCATGCTGATATCAATTACAGACATTTCTATCTTGTTCCATGGGCCACTACATTAAAGACAGCACTATATAATGTATTACCTATTGTTATTCTTCTATTATTTTGTTAGGAAATTTTGTTTTACGTTTTCCATAAAATTAAAAATGGATGAAATCCTAAATTTAAATTTAACTGCTGTGGAAACTCTTAAAAGGAAAAATTAGTAGTATATTGAAATTTTTGTTGGCTCTACATTTCCAAAGTTATTTATGATACTATTTATGATTATGATACTAATAGCAGAAATCACAAAAGGAAAATAATGGTACAATTGAATGTCACATTAGCGATTTTGCCTACAAAGGATGTCATCATGAAAAGACCATCAAATATGTATCTCAAAGATACAAATATATAATCTTGCATTGCTAAATTTCAAAATAAAAGTCAAGTCAGTTAAAATTTTACCAAATATCCTATCATAATTTTGTCAAAAAAATATGTTATTCAACATCATATTCAATGTCATTCATCATTAGGTAAATGCAAATCAAACCATCATAAGATACCATGCCATATTTGTTAGAAAATATTAATAAGAATCTGGAGAAATAGCAATTTTTAAGCACCAGTATAGGAATGTAAAACAGTGTAGATACATTAGGTAACTGTGTCAAAGACAGATAGATAGCTGCTCTATATTCTAGCAATTATACTTTTAGGTTATATCTGAGAAAAATGAAAAGAATAACTTCATGTTATTTTATATATTAAGGCTCATAATATTTACAATATTATAGCCAAAAAGTGGAACATATTATGCAACTAAAAAGAAATGAATTGCTGGCAGTTGCTAAAATATGAATGAGCATTGAAATTATCATGTTAAATGAATGGAAACTTTTCACAATAGCCCACCTGCTGTAGAATTTATATGATATGTTCAGGATAGGCAAATACATAAAATAAAGGTTATCTCTGATTTCCATAGAGTGAAGATAAGGACAAGGATGAAATTATGTATAATTTGTTTCTTGTTTGATGAAAATATTATAAAATCAATGGAGACAATTGTACTGAAATATATACCTCAAATGTAAATTTTATGGATAGCATGCTAGTTATATTTGAATAAACATACACAAATGAACTATATAACAATAAAGTTTTTTATTTATAAAACTTTTATTAATTAAAAATAACAATGTTATATCTGAAAATAAGCCTACATGATTATTGAGTCTTTGAGATACATAGTAAAAATCTTCTTGGGCTTAAAAAAGATTAACACAAAGCCCATTGTTATTCTTCAATACCAAACAATTTATCATGTGAACTATTCACATTATTTGTGTATGTGCTTCTAAACTCCTCAAAAATGATTAGTACTTGACACAACAATTTTCCACATAACATTGTTCGTAATGAGAGATAAAAGAGAGTCAGAGAGCGGGGAGGAATATAAGCACTAATGAATAAAATCTCACCTTGTTTTCTTCACCAGACAATTCAAACTTTATAGCCACAGCTTAAAAATGTAGATCTAGTATCTTGATTCAGTAGGTAGGTTTTCTTATAAACTCTCTAGTGTAGACTGACAAAATTTGAAGTGGAAATAAATTATTTCACATAAATTTATTTTCTTGTCTGCTTGGATAAGCATCTTCACTACATGTTCCAAACATTGTTCACAGTTTAAAAGGTCATTAAATTCTATCTCAACTCAGTTTTTTTCATCCATATTTTTCTCTTTTCCTCTGTTATGCCTATACACATGTATATGGATAGTTGAAAATAATTACAATTTTGCTATTCATTACAATCATGGGTGTAATTATTGTTCTTTGTTCTCTGCCCCATGGACTTCTCATCCTTAAGACTTAGCCTAAATTCTCTCTGCTCTGAATCTCCTTTCTCAGCCAAGTCATGTAGGATTAATTCACTCCTACCTTCTTTTGTACTCTTACCACATTATTAGTGATGAGCTGGAGCCATCATAAACCCACTAAAGGTGATTGTTACCTACTCAGGAATTTGGAGCCAATTTTTTAGTTTCTTGGTACTTAATATCAGCCATCGTGGAAATATTCGCACCAAAGAAATAGACACATCAGGACTGTATCATGTCCCCAGAGACCTGGTTTCTCAGCACATCATTGCTTTGCATATGACTTTGGTATAACTCGTATCTTATTTCCATTTTTGTTACACTTAAAAAGTCGTTCTTTATTTAGAGATTGTGAGTTCACTAAGGTCAAGTCAATATATTTCTCTTTTCTATCTCCACAACTTAGACTGGTAAATGGCAAAAGATCAATGAATAATTTTGCAAATAAAAAGTCTTTACTCCAATACACTCTTAATGAGAAATTAGGTGTGTATCATAACAACTGAGAACATGTTTTCTTCAATAGTTAGAAAAATTCATGATGCACAGCTGTCGAAATTAAATGAGACAGAGTTTAGAAAAAAATGTGTAAGTATTGAAAATGCATAAAACAAGTCAGGAACTTCTGTTATTATTGAGACATTTTGTCACAGTATCAGTGCCTCATTGTAAAGAATTTTTGTAATTACTTGTAAATTAAGTGTATAAGCAACACCTATTACACATTTATTAATAAAGTAATTCTTTTATTTCTTTCTTCTTTCTTTCCTTGCTTTCTTTCTTAAGGATAGTTTAATAATTCTGTGACTCAAGTCTTATAAATTCTTATAAATTCTTACTGATTCATTCCAAAAGCATTTTTGGGATCTGGAATCAAGAGATATGGGAATTAAAGAAAGAGATAAAATGAAGCCATTTATGTAAACATACTTGACTTTTAAAGTAAACGATAGACTCAAATGTGTGCCATTTTTCTCTGAACATGACAGCTATGGAATCTTTTCTCTTAGCATAGACAGAAAATCAATGCTGTTTATAAACTTCAGACTCTCTTCCTGTCTAGGAGCTGGTTTCCATATGGAAACTGTTTAGTGGGAAAAGTTGTACAATCTTCTTTTTTTAATGAAGATTATTGGTACAGTTTAGATATACACTGTGATCACATTTATCATGGCAAACTTTTACATGACATATATATTTGTTCCATTTTTTCTTCCTTTCTCCGCTCCTCCCCTCAACCCATTTCCCTCTTTATTTATGAAGATTTGTTTCCATTTTATCCTTTTTTCCTTTCTTTTTTTCTTTCTTCCTTTTCTTTTTTTTCCCTGATGATTAGACTGGAATTGCCAGCATTGTGAAAGGGAACAGCAGAGGTAAAGTGGTATTTTTATCATATACTGTATCACTTCGAATGATTAATATCAACTTAACTTATTATGTTATATAACCGTTCTGCACTAATTGTTCTTTGTCTTTCTTCATTTAATAGAAAAGAACTCACAATGAGCAATCTGTGTTTCAGAAGGCTGGAACTGGGTTTTAGATTTTCAGGTGTATGCGTCTGCAGAATTTTTTTGAATTCTGCTGAATGAAATGTATATTCGCTCAGATTTATTTATTTCCTATAAGTCCATAGATACTTATTTTATGATTTGGTTTATAATGCAATGTTACTTTATATTATAGTGTAAATTTTTTTTAGCCTTTATTTCTGGTCAGTCTTTAGGTTATCTCCTATATTGCTTTTCTTCTTCCCATAACTGTGTGAGTACATTCTGTGCATTATTGGAAGTGTGTGTGTGTGTGTGTGTGTGTGTGTGTGTGTGAGTGCTTTTTGTTTTGTAGAATTACTGAATGTTTCAGACTCATCTTTCCTGCCTCAAATTCAGAATTGGTCATTTCTTGAAGGGAACTTACTTCCCTTACTATTAGTTGAGAATGCTTTGAGAAGCCAGAATTGGATGCTAGCTTTGCTCTTGGCTACTTTGGCTTAGTTTACTCTAGAACCTCTCAATCATCAACTCAAGGAAATATATGTTTAAATATCAAGCACCTCTTATGTATAAGAAACTTTACATGTAGCCATCTATACTTATATCTGAGTTATACTGATGTGTATAATTCAAATGCATTACCATATGGATCATTTATTGTTTTCTGCTTACTTATTTGAAACTGTTTTTACATCTCATTTTGCCACACATTTAATTATCTGTTAAGTTCCATTATACACACATAGATGTTTCAGAGTTGTAAGCAAGTATGCACCTGAAAAAAAAATATTAGCAACTTGAGTACAGTGCTCATATTTTTGATATTTTATCCTTCCTGTTTTTATTTTACATTTTTTGTGAGGAATTGTATTTGTTTAAATAGTTTCTTATTTGCTTTCATTGTTGGTGAGACAAAATAGCCAACACTCAAGATTAAGACAGGAAAAGTTTATTCAGCTCATAATTTGCAGAAGTTTCAGTCCATAGTCAGTTGGCTCCAGGTACAGTGATGTGTCAGACAAGATTTGCAGAGGAACAAGGCCAAGAGGATTCTGTTCTGTCCTTATATCGTATCCAGGCTACCAGTATTGGAGCTGTACCAAATCAATCAATGTACTGATTAGTAATCACTCATCCTTAACCTTAGCACCCTTAATCTTACCATTGCATGATGAATCAATCACATGCTCTAGATTTAGCAACTTCTGAAAAAGTGCTATGACCATGAGGCTTTGGGAGACATCTAAATATGAGCCATAACATTCTTCCCCTGAGTCCCCCAAAAGATTAATGCATATCCCTTTACATGAAATGCATTTAGTTTGTCTATAAGAGTTGCCAAATTCTAACAGTTTCAACATTACCGAAAAGTTCAAGTCTAACTACTCCTCTTAAATTTTAAGGCAAAATTTCTTAGCTGAAAGCCCCTCTACAAGCACAATGTAAACACGTCCAGCATAAAATGACAAAAGATAAACAATAATATTTCAAAAGGCACAAATGGAATATTCAAAGGAACAAGATCAAAGCAAGTCTAAAATCCATCAGGGCAAATATTGAGTCCCATAGTTCTCGGTGTAGCATCCAAGACAATCTGTGGCAAGATGTGACCTCCAAAGGGCTTGTGCTGCTCTACCCCATTGTACTTGCTGTGCTGGTTGCTCCTGTGGGTCTTCTCTTGTGCCAATTTAGCTCCCTCCTTGCAGTTTTCCTCAGATGATCCAGATGCCTGGCTTTTCCAAACTTCTGGGGTCTCCACCACATTGGATATAGAAAATTAAAATAACATGACAACATCAAAGGGACATAATAAATCATTAATAATATATCTCAAAAGAGGGATATTGATAATATTGTGATACAAAAATTTAAAGAATGAATTATAGAAATATGAAAAATAAAAATATCATCTCCCAAGCTCTTTTTCATTGATTGCTTAATATGGTAAAATGTGTACTTTTTACTAACCTTGCTAAGTCTGTCAAACAGTCCACACTGGTTTGTGAGAAAAAAATTGTAAGAAGATATTTCCTTCCTCAGAGAAAATATGAAGATATTTGCTTTAAAAAAGAGAACACATTACCTGTATTAAAGCAATTTATTCCAAAAGCACTATAAATATTTATTTATTCATATAGCACCAACCTGTAGAGTTCCTCACAGAAGCCAATCTGATCATTTCTACACTAATTAGATTTATACTTGGTCTAAGGAAACAAGCATTTCATTTCAGCTTTGAGGCTATTAGCTGACTTACTCAGGGGTCAAATGTGAATGTTCTCCTGTAAAGCAGTGAGCTGACTTAGTGCACTACACACACCATTTATTATTTTTTTATAGCTAAGGAGTCCTTGGTATTTTTAAGTTTGAGAATATACTTTATGTATGTATAGGTGTCTACTTTTAAAATTAGAAAAAATATGTACAACTTCCTCAACTTCAGCCACTATCTGTTTTATTTCTGTGTTTTTATACTGTATATTTTTCAATTTCTCCTTTAAGATTTAAAAATATTTCTCTCAACATTTCTCCAATGTCAAAAAATAGGTCAGACAGTATGTGAACTCAAATGGAAATAACTAAAGAAGACTGCCCATAGACTTCTGTCTCTTCTTTGGCTTCCTAAATTTATCTGCCTTGCTGAACAAAGACTTTCAATAAGGGAATGAATATATAAACTATTGTGTAGGTGTTTAAACTGTGTTCATTGACCTAAACCAAAATCGTTAACATAATTCAGAGTCATAAGCTTTGGCAGATGAGTATGTTAATGAAAAATGCACGCTATGTGGAGTACAGGATGACATCGTCTTTCTGAACTGACAAGTTGATATAGCTCTGCCCTAATTCCCTGTTAGAATTTTGAAGGAGATATGCCTTTATAATAGCATGGAACATCTTTGGAAATAATATGAATTGATATTATACTAGGATATTAAAGTTCAACTAGTGCTTGTTCTGAAAATATAACAAATATAATATGGGCTAAGTCACTTAGTAAAGCCTTCTATAATTTAAATAGTGCATAACTAGTGAACATTGAAAAGTTAATATAGGGAAGAAATAGAGTTATCAAATGGAATGCAAAGATTAGTTAGTTAAAGTACATATAACAATGCAAATTTAAGACAAAAATTGTCATATTAGGGTCTATGCAAGCACATCATGCAGGGATGAACATTTACATAGAGAATCTGAAATAAATATAAAATTGATCAATCACTCTGGAAATATATCTTACTTTACATACAGTGACAAAAATTTTTCTTAAATTACTCAAATGCTTCAAAACCAAAACTTTTCAATTTCATTCAGTCTTCTTGCTCACCTTTAAGCCTGATTTACAATATGAAAAAATGTTATATATCTTCATTTTTATATGAAGTTTATAATTGAGAAATAACTTTTGTAAGCCTGATTCTTTTCTTTCCATTTCAAATTAAAATTTGCAATGAGAAGGTTGAGGGGGAGAAAGCCCTAAACAGCTAACTCAGAGAATAGATTGGCCTCTGGGAAAGAGAAAGTCTATAAAAAGAGAAAGTTTTAAAATGCTTCTTTTTTCCTTAGCACTACTGTTAGCAGCCAAATACAGGAAGAATCCTAGAAGGTAACTAAATAAATTGTAACTGAAACTATTTGATACTTTTGTCCTAAGATTTACCATTTGTAATTTAAATTTTTGAAACCACTCCTGATATTTAGACAATTATTTATGAGAAGAAAATAATAGCTCATGGTTAAAAAAATGCTGTACTGCACTCTGCACACAGGATATGTAAATGGGTGGATGCAATTGTAAAATAGTGTGTATCAAAGACACTAGAGAGAAACACATTAAGTAATGACTTTCAGACTAAGAAACTAGGTCAAAATTCAGATAAAGCATGCATGTGTAACTTCAGCATTTAGTATCTGAATTGTTCAAGTTTTAATATTGAATTTTAGCGCTTTACTTGTGTGTATTTATCTGTAGTTCAAATTTTTATTTAGATACTTTTTCTATAATATCTAAAACCAGTTAACAGCACAAATGAGCAATAGCTTAAATCCCAGTTACTTCAAAACTAATCACGCTAGATAATAAACAGAACTCAGTTGACTATTTGATAGCCTTTCCTTTCGATGTGAAGAGTTTTTGAGGTGACTTTAAACAGTTTAATTAAATGCAGTCTCCCTGGAGAAAGATGAACCAAAAAATTTCATCTTATTTACCCTTCATTAACAGTAAATTCTTGTCAAAAGAACACTTGGGGAAAGGTTAGAGTGGAGACTAAAGAGGTCTTACAATGTTTAGTGGCTTTAAGACATAAAGCAGAGATGGAGGAGAAGTTCAGGTGAGGCGCTAATATATTTAAAACATGTATGAGTATACTTATACCAGGAGTTCATACATATATCTATATACTGCATATGATAGAAATAACTTCAAATTTCCAACATATATTTATCAAGGGTTACTTCCAATTCACAAACATTGAAAGATATCAGATGCACCATAAACCCCTGATTTCTCCAGAGATATTCCATGAATAAAAGTAGGCTCTTCCATTTCTATATTTGTCACACCCTTGCCCTTTGGCAGGCACCTGGTCTTCAAGATCTGATGTTATTTGTGTCTAAGCAGCCCAATTTCTCCCTCATCATCCTATTTGTCCTCTGGACCTACTACTCCTGGGTCTCAGAATCATCTTGTTCCAATTCCTACATCTTATAACCTGTTTCAGGCATAGTTCTCTTGTGGATTAACAGAATATTTCATGCTGTGCTGTAAGTTCCTGAGCTAAGATCTTTCCACCACTCCTCCCTCCTTGACTTCTGATACATATATTTTTATCACTCATTTCATCAGATCTAGCATTTCCAGTATTGATGGAGAGAAAATTGGTTTTTTTTTTAGCCTCTGTTATGAAAGACCTTCATTAACATGCCCCTCTAACTCCATCCTTAGGTCTCTCCTCTCTCTCTCTCTCTCTCTCTCTCTCTCTCTCTCTCTCTCTCTCTCTCACACACACACACACACACACACACACACCTATGAATAAAAAACACACACCAAACCCAATTTACATGCACATATGCAGATATATTGAATTTTCACTCGACAAATATGGCCTTCATTGTTTGAGGACTTGGGATCCCATCTCATGTACCGATCCTCCTCCAAGGGCAAACTGATAAACCAGTACCGCTTTCAAGCTGAGGTCTCTTTCCTACAGTTTACACTCAGCCACGATTGTGCAGGGAGGACCCAGTCTCACAAAGTAAGGCAACTTCAGCATAAGTCCCCATTTTTCTACCTGCTTCAGTGAACCTTTGCTGGAAATATTTAGTAGTCTGGGACTCTTAATAAACAAATCTGTTTCTTTCTTTTTCCTGAGAATTCAGTTTTACAGTAAAGTCAAACGATCACCCAGCTCTTTCCTCTTTGTCCTTCACAGCACTTCACACAGTCTGCCTTGTCCATGTCTCATCCAGGCTAGTCGTGTTCTTTGGAAGACTCAAACTGACACAGAAATATATCCCCTATGGTATTTCTTTTAATATTCTATCCATTAACAAATTGTAGTATAAAATAGTGAATAATTTCATGGGTACTGATGCTAGAAGCTTTTGGAACGGCATGACAATTCTATCAAGACCTAATTGTGTGATTTTAGAGTATTATTTCAGGCTTCGGGTTTTCTACTTTGTAAAATAGGACATCTCATGCTGCATTATTGTGTAGAGGAGAATTCTGACTTACAGCAACCACCCAGTAAGTGGTAACTTGAAAAGTCATGAATGAAGAATCAGACATCATCAGGGAATTCATTATGAACACTTGAAAAAAGTGCACACTGAAATGCAATATTTATGTTTTTCTCTTGAACTAGGAAAATGTCAATGTGGAGAAACAAGAAGAAAGATTGACATGGTTGGCAAGATCTTCTGGAATTGGCCCTTCAGAATTATCACTTTATAGGACATTTTGGAAATTTTCTAAAAGTCTAAAAATGTGGAAGTGCTCACATGCACTCTAGAGTCTCAGTAGGTTTCATTGTTTTAAAACAGGAAAATTTTCGTATCGTATGGGAAATTTAGCATTAGGACCTCTATGGACATTGGGAATCTGATATTTAAACTGTAACAATTTTTACTGGTACTTACAGAAACGATCTCCTTATTTATATGTCTCCTTTGTCTTAGCCATTTAAGGAAATTAGTGCTGTGAGCTCAAAGCATTGAATTCTTAGCCAGACATAAGCCAATAAGAATATACACATAGTGATTCAGAATTTGTACACTGCTTAAATATAGTGAACAAAAACTTGAAGGAGACTATAAGTCTTTAAATGTTTATCTAGAATGCTTTGCCAGTGAAAGAAATAATAAGGTTGCCTTTAGTTGATTATTAAAGCAGAACCAAGGACATACACAGTATTAATATTTAATGCAAGGAAACATCTTTTTAGTTTACGAATTTCATGACATGCCTGACAGAAGCAAGGTTACAAGGTCAGAGATGTCATTCCATATAACAGGACTTTCTTAAAGATCAGACACTAATACAGTTATAGGAAATAACTGACCAAATGTCTTTAGACGATAAGGTAGTATTCAAGAGCAAATGCGGCTTCTTTTAAAGCATTAGAGCTTATCCACATTTTTAACATTTGATGATGTTAAAAATAAGATTCACTTCCCATATTATTGGTGCTCGAATAGAGTTCACAGATAGAAGTGGCAATTTATACACCTAAAGGAAAGTGGCCAAGGAAAAGGTCTTTAACAGATATTTTCAAATATATTCTGAGGAATTTTATATGAGCAGTGATTTTTCTATGAGCAAACACATTTATTTAGCAGACTGAATTAATAAGAAATTCTCTGGAAAATTGGCAGGAATCTGTTCTAATGAAATAAGAACCATGGAATTTCTGCATAATTCACTAGTAACAACAGGGCCATGCTCCAAATACATACACAAGAAATAGTCTTAAGAAAATAAAAAGACAGAATGGTAGAGAAAAATAACTTTTATTTAAAAATTTAGGAAATTGTAACTAGGTCTAGGCATGAGACATTATACTTTAGAAAGCTGTTAACAACTTTATTAATTACTTTGCTGAGATAAAATAACAAGGGTTTATTTGCTCACAGTTTGTAGAGGTTTCAGTCCATAATTAGCTGACTGGAAGGCAGGGTGGCACATGACAGAGGGGCAAGAGTTCATGGCAGCAGAAGGCAACAAAAAGAAAGAGACAGAGAGAGAGACAGAGAGAGAGAGAGAGAGAGAGAGAGAGAGAGAGAGACAGAGACAGAGACAGAGAGACAGAGAGACAGAGAGACAGAGAGAAACAAACCTCTTTCCGTACTTTATTTTGTATGGAAGTTACCCACCATAGGGCGATATAACACTCACATCTTTATTCCCAGTATTTTACTAAGGATCAATTGTAAACTTTAGGTATGGCCAGCTCCAAAAAGCATACACACACACACACACACACACCCCATAACTGCATGGGGGGACATTTAGACACAAATCATAACAACTTACATCATTTCATCATAAACCAGGGATTGACAAATTATTCTCTAGAAGGCAGACTGCAAATAATTTAGATTACTTTTTCTTCCAAGCCACTTAGGGTCCCTAACACATAGTATAATTTTTTTCTTCTTCTTTCCTCAACATTAAAACTTGTAAATTTTTCTTAAGGTAGAATAAAGAAACAGACAAATATCAGACTTGGCCACAACGTAATAGTTGGTTGAACTGTGATTAGTATTCTTGACATAAAGATCACCTTCCTTGGAGGGATGCAGTAAATGAGATGGGATAAATGAAGTCTCCTGATAAGATAATGAGTCCGAAAGAACAGAAAGCCAATCAACAGATTCTAGGATATCACATACCTGTTAAAGAGGAATGACATACCTGTAAATGAGGAACTTACCTGATTGGACTATCATATGGAAATGTAATCACTACTGTACATTCATTTCCACATTTTAGCTGATACATTTCATTTTTTTGTTCATTCTTGTGCCTCCTTGCCCAGTTCTCTTCTATATAAAAAATGGTTTATAATTTTTAACAGTAATGAGTATGTTTGTCTATTTAATATGATACATCATTGGAAGAATTGGTGGTTATACCCAGGATTTAGCCCAGTGGCTTAAGCGCCTGCCTGGCAAGCGTGAGGTCATGAGTTCGATCCCCAGTACAAAAAAAAAAAAAAAAAAAAAAAAAAAAAAAAAAAAAAAAAAAAAAAAAGAGGAAAAAAAAAAGAATTGGTGGTTATAATGTGATTTTTCTGTTATTATTCATAGAGAATTATTTGGCATGTCCTAAATTGAATAAAAAAAAACCCCTATACTCCATTGCAATTAACTGACTGATTTAACTCAAGATATTTTAACACACAGAGTCATCTACATTCATATACAGGAAAGAAGCCAATGGGCCTAAGAGCTTTTAGTATTTCTACCCCACAAATCAGATAAAGTATTTTTGAAAGCAACAAGGATAAAGAATACATTTTTGTGGTATTCTGAAATATTCTTATTTGGAATGCTAATTAAAATCAGCACATACATGGCAGTGTTTCATCCAGAGCATAATATATTTCACTTTGACCTTATAACCTTCTATGGTGTTCTTATGCAGAATTCATATTTCAATGACAAAAACATTCAGAAATAGTTGTTAATAGATGTCAGGAGTTTCCTGTGACTTAGCGTTATAATAAAGTTTGGTAAATCTGAGTAAGCTATTCTATGCTAAGTTTTCTTCTTAAATAGATGTGATTCTCACACTCAAGTGATTCCAGTTTGTATATAAACTAAGAAAGTAAAAAATAAGTGAGACATAGTATACAGGGAGTGAAGAATGCTTACAAAGGAAAAATGAACAGAAAGAAGTAAAGGGTGAGATGAATTTTGGATTGCATAAAATAGACATTAATGATTGAAACAAAAGTGTTATAGAATTAACCAATAAATTTTTTTTAAAAAGCTGGGCATGAGAAGAAACAGCAACAACAACCAAAAAAAAAAAAAAAAACCCCTCAGCAACAACAACAACAAAAACTTATTTTGTTTGCTTGAACCAAACAAATGCTTCATTTTGTAATTTCTTTTATTTGAAATTCAACAATTGAATTGGGTGTATATACTCAGTAAAAATATATCAGTAGATTTGATAGTGTAGCTACTTTTGTACTACATGGAAATTACCACTTTAAGAAATATAGTAGAGTTATAAAGAACTGGGGCAAACTAGTAGTCACTAGCAACTGAACACAACCTTAAATACAGCGCATGTGAAAAATGAAATGAAATTACAGTAAAATGAATTATGATTTCCATTTAAAGATGAAAACTGAAGCATTACACATTATGTTTATGTTACATACAACTTGGATGGTTTGCAAGGATTGTATTTCACTGTAACAATATTGTCCTCTGAGATAACATTGTTTTATTCCACCGCCCACATTGAGAACAAGATTTTTTTTTTCTCAAAAACAGGACTATACATGAACATGTCTCCAGGTTTGTGATGTATTCTGAACTCTCTCTTTCCCTTTACTTATTTCTGCTCTCTTAATTTAATCATTTTCACTTCTTATATAGTCTCCTGCCTTTATTTCTCACTTCAGTTTGTTTTGAAATGGAATCATCTGACTATTAGTTTCATTTGACAACAAATTAGTTAAGGTCAATTGTTTTTTGTGCACAAGTGAAACACTCAGGCATGATTTTTTAAAATGTTTTGTGGTGACAGCATGAATTACAGTAAAATCAATGTAACTTGCCATTAATAAATTAAAGTACAGTCTTTAAAATTTAAAACCAAGTCACGGTACTGATGTAGAGCAGACTAGAGCTTATACTAAAACTACCGTGATAACAAAGGCAAAATGACTGGAAGATAGTGTGCTGCAAATGGCTTGGTTCACACTGTCTGCCATTTGCTACTCCACAGTACAATTTAATATCTTTATCTGGCTGTTGGCTAGAGTAATATTTAAACAATAAGATCTATGGCAGCCAGGGGCATTTTCTGGAAGAAAAGGAGAATACGATGAGAGGTTTACTCTGAATAGCCAAAAAATATTTAATGTTATTTTCCAGCACTATTTGTTTCAGCATTTTGGAGAGATGAAATTGTTGTAGGAGATTTTGTTTTCTTTCCATTAAAAAATATTCAGAAAGAGAAGTTACTAAAGTAGCTCCACTGCTTATTTCTATAATATTTTTGTAGAAATTATATATACTAAGTCCCTACTCTACACGTATATAATTCATAAGCATGTAGATTATGAAATATAGCTATTAATGATAGTTCAAAAACTAATATATTTGAAAGTAATTACATTTAGGACTTATAGCTAAAAGTAAAATGTTTTCCCCTATTTTTTTAAATTAACAAGTGCTTCCCAAACTTCCAACACTAATAATACATTAAGTTAATGTTTTCTTTTGCACCTTCTGGGTCGACACTGACCTTTCACATTTGAGCAGCAGAGTTTTGCCTTCGCATTTAGAACTGCTAGTTGTCCAATAATAGTTAATCTTCATTCACACTCTTCCTGGAAATTGGTAGACTTTATGCAACAAAAGCATGAATGAAAATTCTGTATTCGTCAAAACCCCTAAGACACAAGGCCAGTTTGAAATCGTGTAGAACCCAGTTTCACTGCTCTTCCTGCAGGGTCTTGTTGGCATTGAATGTGGCATCGAAAAGATGAGTCTGTGATTTCAATCTACAATGTAGATACATGCCATAGACGAAGACACCACTTTCATCGTTTTTAGGCTAGACATTCATTCACACACAGAACGGTGAGACCTAGCAGCAGCCACCACTAAAGAGGCATCTGGAGCGAAACAGTAACTTGCACTGTGAGCTCTGGCCCTCACTCTGCCATTCCTGTTAGACCTTGTTTGATTACTCATTGATATTTTAAGGTTCAAAAAAATGTACTGTGTGAATAAGGTTTTAAAATGTTAGCTTTTTAGTAAGTAGTTAGATTAATCTCTTTAAAGTAATTTTATACGTATCCTTTCAGTTCTAATGGAGATTAACTGGCAAAAAAAAAAAAACCCTTTTTGGTATATTTGAGTGACATTTTACCAAACTCCTTTACAGGGAGGGCCCTATTAGATAAACTCTCTTTCCTATTGTCCCATATTAAAAATAAGTAATAAATGTAACATTGTGTTGAAATTAATAGTATATTCTATTTATACTTTCTGAAATAAATCTACATACATATATAAAATATATTGATTATTCCAACTGCTTTAATTTTCTTTATGCAATTACAATTTGTATAGGCATACAATTATGTGTATGTATAGTTTCCTTTTTAATCGAACATTCTAATGTAGTACTAGCTATAGTAAATGTTATTTTCCATATACCAAACTCTTGAAATGGTTCCAAATAAGTGATATTAATCCAATTTGAAAAGTAGGAAACTGAGGCTCAGAATGTTTAACAATTTTCACAAGCTATTCGAAGATTACTGTTTTGAGTTTTTTAAAATAGTTATTTGCAAACCAAATATTTCGCGTGTTGCATTTTCACTTGTTAATATGGTCTTGGCTTTCAAAAGGCAAAGATGGTGACGTGGTTCAGAGAACACTTGGCGGTTCACTTCCTGCACTCTGCTGTTGAGAAGGGGGCTGCACAGAAGCCTTGCTTATTTCTGTCACTGAAGAAAGAAATAACAAATCGTGCTGTATCTTATTTTAAAGAGCAAAATATGCAAAAGTGTCATGTTTTCAGCATTGTATCATCCCAAAATAACCTTGCACAAATATAGTTACCCACAAACGTGAGGTTTTAACATTTTTGCTCATTTCCTGGAAATTATTCAATATCAGACTGCATTATATCAGCTTAGAGATGCAAGGTATTGTTTGGTAGCTTTTTTTCTATACACAGCAAACACAAATAATAACACAAATGTCTATTTTCTTTCTTTGAGTGACCATAGCACAAAAAAGTATGTCAATGGCTTTACTTTGCATAATAAAATCAAAAATTTTAAATGTACAATAATGATGAAAATAAGAATAACCTTGAAAACTAATTTTTCACTTAAAAGAGTAACCATAGTTTATATGACCCACCATAATCCATAATAGTTTTTCAAAGTACATTCTATCATACATGGCTACATGCTATTCCTCTATTTCTTTGTTTGTTTGTTTTGAGTAGGATCTCAATATGTAGCCCAGGTTGGCCTCCGACCCACAGTGATCTATAGTGCTAGGATTGCAGTAGTGAATCACATGCCTGTCTCCAATATGCTGTACTCTGTAGTACTGGAAAATAGTAAACAAAGTCCAGTGAGGATTTACGCAATAAAGTAAAGTACTTCTGTCTTTGCTAACTACAATTCATTTATTTTTTCTCCTCCTCCTCATACATAATTCTGGACATTTCTTTCCTTAAATTCCATGCTAAGCTTTAGAGATTGTTTGAGTGTGTCCTTCAAAGTTTATCTATTGGAAACTAGTGTAGCAAACTGGGAGGTGAACAAGTTAATAGAAGCATTGCTTTCAGAAGGGACTCATGATATAGCCTCATCAATGATTTCTTGGGAGACTGAATTCTTATAAATTTAGAAATATCAGTCTTTTTTTAAGGTTTGGATGTGAAATGTCCACCAAAGGCTATGTGCCAAGTTCTGTGGCACTATTAGGAGGTCATGCAACATTTAGAAAGTAGGGATTAGTAGCAGGTCACAGGAGTTGGGACACCTAAAGGTACATTTTGTCCCTGGCCCCTTCATAATCTCTCTCTCTGCCTCTGTGCTTCGCACTACTATCCAGGATGCAGTTTTGCATCCCCATGAAGTTTGGTCTAGCCTCACACCCAGAAACAGAGGAGTCCACTGACTATAGGCCAAAAATAAGAGTCAAATCATTCCCCACTTTAAGTTGTTTTGTTCAGGTATTTTGAACAGCCATGGAAACCCACTAATACAGGCCCCTTCTTGTCTCCAGCTTCCTGTCATGGGACTAAATTTCTTTTGTACATTCTCCTGCCATTGTGATGCCAACCACCATGAGTGACTGAGCAGAGCTGAACAAAATGGATGTAATTTAGCTCCTGAACTGTGAACTAAATAAACTTAATTTCTTTATAAAGTTAATGGCCCAGGACATTTTGTTATAACAATGAAATATGGGCAAAAACAATCCTCCTGATCTTAAAATACAGAATTTCCCTTTATGATATTCAGCTAATTTCATATTTTTAATATTTTTTCATCATTTTCCACATATAAACCTTATTTTCTTTGCATATCCTGCTCTCTATATCTCTTCTTATGAAAATCCCCCATAACAGTGACAGACATGAAAAAAATCACCATCTTAAGTTTTCTGTAACATCATTATTATGTTAACAGTTCAACTGTTGTGTAAAATTATGCAAAAAATAGGAAAATGACAAAATTTCAGATCTGCGCTTTAAAAACCTACAATCCTTGGTCTCTATATGAGTAATGGATATAAATGAAACACAATTGAAAATGCACATTCAATAGAGATTAAGCCAGGTTTTTCAAATAAAGTAGAATACCTATTTCTAGTTCGTCTTTCTTTCTTTCTTTCTTTCTTTCTTTCTTTCTTTCTTTCTTTCTTTATTTTTTGCAGGGGCATTTTGTTGAGTTTGTTTACCATGAAAAATGTGACAATTGAGAGAGTTTGCTATTCTGTGGGGAGCATTAGCATTTTTTTAACCTTAAAAAGGCTATGCCATATTTAGTTAGAAGGTAAAATAAGATCTTGAGCTTTTTACTTCCTGTCCTTGAATATTTTCCTTGCTTTCCCTTTAAAGTATGTTCAACAGCTGCATCCTGATTTTGATGAAATTTTTCCTTTGTTCTATTTGCATGGCAAACCTCAAGGAAAAAATTAAATGTAAATTTCTTTTATCCATTCATTTTTATTATTGCCTGAAATTTAAATTTATAATAACTATTTGAATTACTTTTGCTAAGTAGCAAAAAAGGACAAAAATACATACATAGAAATGTAGATAGAGCAAGCAAAGAAAATTCTATTTTAATATCTGTATTCCTTCAACTAAAGATGTGAAAGCAGGGACTAAGACTATAGGTCAGTAATTAAGCGTGTGGTTAGCATCCATGAGTTCATGGATTCAATCCACAGGACTAATTTAAAGCATAAAATAATGAAAAACAAAATTTAAAAAAAGAGATAGAAGCAGAAATAAATTAGGATCATGGTATGGAATTATACCTGCCGTTTACAGCCCTTTTATCCTTTGACTATAAAAGTACTCAGATACATAAATAAGAGAAGTATTTGTAAGTCATCAATTTTTCAATGGAGAATATTAACAAATAGTACTAACCAAGTGCAATGAATGTGAAACATCAGATAAAACCAAAGAACATAGTTTCTACTACTCTTTTCAATGTAAACTTCAAATTTTCTTACTTTGTTCATTGAAATTTGCAAACCTAATGTCATATTAACTTTTATTTAAACTCTTACCACTTTTTCCCATTTGTATTTTAAAAAGCTCTTACTGTTGAAATCCTATACCCATTAAGCAAATCTTTTCCAATAAAATTACTTCCTTGAATTGGATTATTTGCAATACAGAACTTTATTTTCTCTTCTTAAATATTTGATAAACATTATCTGGAATCAATTAACAAATTAATCATTTCAATGTTTATTAAAACCCTCTTAATGACTTTTAAAGAAGAAATATGTTTGCTTTTACAAACATTATATAGTGCATTAATCTAGGACTTCATGCAGAGAGGAAAGGACATTGAAGGCATAATTCATCGACTGTATGAAATGGAGTTCTGTTAGCAGTTTGGTGAAATATTCTCAGAATGCTGTTATACACATAACACTAATTTTCTAGTAGAGAAGTCCAGACAGCCTGGGGAGTTGGTGTGGAGTTATGGCTGAAATCTTCAAAGGGTGTTGTAAAGGGTCCAAGAAAGAGTGTAGTGCTCCCGACCAAGGTGAGCAGCTGCAATTGGTTTAGCACATTATAGCGCAGAACATAGGGAAGAGAAGAGCAGAATAATCCGAGATGCTGGTTTTCTGGCTTCTCTGTTTTTTGAAGGCCAAGGACATAGTTCTGCCTACATTTGGAGAAATTCTTTCTTTGTAAAAACTGTTATTTTACTTTTCGGCTAGTAATATGTGTCAGTTTTAACAGAACCACTGGATTGCTGCTCTCACGGGGGGATTGAGAATGTCATGTTTAAAGTGAAGCTCAAAAGTCACCTCTCCCTTTTTCTGTCACACATTAAAAAATGATTTTCACCTTTTTGCTTCACCTTCTCAAGAATGAAGGTACTCGAGTCAGCCATTTTGTCCAGTAGTTTCTGGCTGGATCGACAATGACAGGACTGAAAGAAGCCATGATCAGTGGTACAGTTAATGCTCTTACCTTTGCTCTTGGAGACAGTTATAACCAGTCTAGCTGACAACAGGCTGCATCACTTTGAAATCCCATATGTTGGAAGTGATTTTATGCAGTCATTTAAGCAGAAGCTCCCTTTGCTGTCTGAAACTCAGCAGGGATTGTTTCAGGGACGGAGGAGTCACAGTTCTTTGGGTCAGACAGCTTTGGTGACCTCTTCAAGAGCTTCACAAGGATTAGCCTGTCATACCTTGTCAGGTAGACTATGCTTTTAGAGCTAAAAGATTTAACATGTTCTTGTGCCTGTAGAATTTCTCCTCTCGTATCTTTCCTCTGTGATTTCCACTCTTCCCATCTTATGGTCATTTCCCCATTCAAAAAGAATTTGTCAGTGTTCACCAACCCCTTACGCATCTCATGGCAGCAACCCTGCTCATACTGTCTCCTCAGAGTAGACAGTTCCGTCTCAGCACTAACTCCACCCACCATCTGAAACCGTCAAAATCTTGGTTTCCACTCAAAGTTTAACACACATGTCACCTTTAAAAAATCTAGATGAAGCCTACAATTAATTCTGATTGTATAAGATATGAAATATATATTAGTTGAATTAATTCATTCTAATTTTACTACATTATATATATATATATATACACACACACAAATTACATATCTATTAGTTGGAGTCCACCTATGTCCATTTAAATCAGGGCCATCTGATCATAAGAGAATTACCTAACATCTTTGGTGTCTTTATGTAGAAAAACAGAATAATAGCAGTATCTAACAGGGGATTTTAAAAAAATGGTTAAATAGATAAACTACATAGATATTAAAAGCATATTTGGCATGAACTAAGTGCTCCGTGCTAGAAAGAAGTATTAATTTTTCAAAATTTACAATTCTGGGTATACTGATTACATGTTATATACACATTATGTGTATACACATAAACATATATATATATACATACAAGTTTGAGAATTTTATGAGGCTTAAAACAAAAGATCCTGCGGTCTTAATTTTGGTCCACTGCAAATTACAATATATTTCCTTGTATACTCTGTTCCATTAATAAAAACTTGTTAAAGTCAATCCATAGTGAGTCTTCAGTAGTTTTATTCTGAGGTCTTTGAGAGGAGAGACTTCAACTAGGTTTTTTTTCATAAACCACCCAAAAAGTGTTTAAATGGATAAATTAATTAACTAAAAATAAATCAATATTTCAATGCAATATTTTATGTGTTTATATATGCTTCTTTAGAAAATCTGTGTTGTAACTATATAACACAATACTGTAAATATGGTATTCAGTACCAAGATGGACAAGAGTTTATAGAGATAAATAAAATTCCTTCAATAGTGTGTAAGAAAATTATTTATATTGAGTCAATGGCATTGGTAAAACTTGAAGGAAATGGTTTTAGAACAATACATTATGGATAAAAAAAATTTTATAGATTATTTAAGAAAATTAATTTCAATTTTTTCTGGGAGGCCTTCAGTATTTTCAAATAGAGAAATTTAAAGCTGAAATTGGATATGAAAGTTCAGGCAAGTAGAAGCACATTCCTTTATGGTGTTGATGGTGACACGTGGTTATTTACCGGTTATTTTCAGAGGAAAGGTAATATAAAAATACCTTTAAAATTGCCATTCCTCTGGATTAAGCTTTATAATTAACTTTAAAGAAAATTATCTTTAATATGTTGACAATCCTGCAAAGTGTGTTTTAAGTGTGTTTATAAAAAATTATAGTCAAGGAAATGAAGATCAACCGAGGAACAACATACATTGTAGAATTAAACACCACACAATTTTCCACCATATCCCACTAGGATGGCTTACAGAAACAACTTTGGCTCACGAGCATGATTTAAGTCTAGAAAATTTAGAGAATATATTGTCTGTGCTACTCCAATTCATTTGAACTAACCATTTTACAGCAGCAATTCAAGTAATAGTGAGATACAGCACTAGCAATAGTTAGTCCTTTGAGGGTAGAAAATACCACCCAAATGGCTCTTTTCTCAAAATGAAGGTTTGGGATTTGATAGCTCATAAATTCTACTACAAACTCTTTTATTGCTCAGATGTGTTAAAGGTTATTCTGTTTTGAGATCCTCTTGATAGCTTTACCTGTTCTTAGCAAGTAGTAATAATTACTGTTTAAGAATGCATTCACTACATATGCTGAATAATTATGACACAAAGGGAGTCTCTGCAACTAACATTTAACACATTGGTACAGTTTGTTCTAGCATATACTTTTTAGCACTGTATTTAAACAGTTTATAAGTTGAGAAAGGAGAAAAAGGGGAAAGGGTAGGCAAAAGAGAGAAGAACATAAAATGGAAAGGAATAATAGGAGAATGAATTAGAAAAGGTGAGGTATATATGTGGCAGATGCTGGTAAAAAGAAAGGAAAAACTGAAGAAAGGGTCTAATCCTTTTAATTCCCAAAACATAAAATGCTTTATAAGCAAAATTTCCCCCAGTACTTGATATTAATCCCAGTATATTCATATTGAGCTACAATTTCAGCCCAAGTTGAGCTCAAATTTGAGATCCTACAGCCTCAGCCTCCCACAGTTCAGAGAGCACAGGCAGGCATGCACCATCAGAGCCAGCACAAACACTGTGGAAAGAATTGATGGAAGGAGACAGGTGGATGGATCACTTGCTAAATGAGAAGATGTCCAAGAGAATATGAGCCAGAGGAGAGGGCGAGAGGAGAGGGGAATGTAACAAAAGACATGCCGTGTACAGGAACCTAAAAACCTAAATTAATATTAACATTTATGTCATAAACATTAGATAAAATCAGTAACATCAGCAAGTGAAAAAAATGAGACAAGGGGATTTGGAAGAAGAAAAGAAAAGGCAGAGGGAAGGGGAAGGGGATTAAAAATTAATCAAGCTATGTTATGTACATGTACCTGCTACCCTAGATGATGGCAAATTATATTCACTGCAAATATGCATACTGTAAAATGTATGTAAAAAAACATTAAAAGAGAAAACTCCAGTCATATCTGAAAAAAAAATTGAGGGTCATGCTGGCACATATATCACTGAAATTAATTACAAAAAACCATATTTTCACATGGTAGGAATACATGACCAAGAATTGTTCTCAAATAATGTGTCCTAGCTGCTAGTAAGCTGTTCGCTCTGCAATTTTATTAACTAAGTTAGATTTTGAGCAACCATCTACAGGTTACCTTGGTGACTGGGCTGTATTATACAGAAACAGGAAGCCAGTATTTTACACAGTAGTTACATGCTGCAGCCTCTCAGAGAATGGGAAAACAACGTGAGAAGCGAGGAATGGATTCTATTGTGCTCTCAGCATCAAGAATTCTCAGTCGCTTCTTAGGTCTCCTGCCATATCTGGCTCCTCAAATTTGTTGAATCCAATCCATTGTACTGCTCTTTTGTGTTCCTCACAGCTTTTATGGCTTCTCTTTGCTTTCTTCTCTGTGGTGCCTCAATTCTCTTGCCTTCAGCACTATTTTAGTTTCATGTCTTTCTCCACTTGTCTAACACTCACATTTCCCAAAGCAAATCGCGTAGTACAGAGCACTCATATAAGTGGAGTTTGCCTGTCAGGGTATAAAGCCAAAGAATTAGCACTAAAATGATACTGAAGATAATCATATCTTTTTCTGATGACTGAAAAGCTACTTTAGGATCTTGAAGTACCCCAGAGTCATCTTCAAATATATTAACTGTCTTTCTTATTATTTGTAATTTCTTTCTTTCTCATAAAAGTTGAGTGGGAAAATAAATTAGTGAGTTGAGCTTTCCAGTTACTCAGACTCCAGATAAATGAAAACGTACTGTAATTGTGTGCATTATAATTGAAGAAAGAATCATTTCCTCAGATATAAGATTAGAGCAAATGACCTCTAACTTCCTCTCTAATTCCATTTCTGAGTTCTACGATCCACACAAGTACAGTTCAAAGTTTCTTACCCTTTTATGATAATTGCTTTGCTATAGTCACATTTAAAACTTGGATTTCCTCTTCTCTATTAAACACCTGGGTTAATCAAGAACTTGAAAGGTGATTCTAAAATATTTTATTCCTATGAGAGTAAGTCAAGGGTTTTCTTAAACTCTTTGGAGTCCTTTAGAACTCTAAGATCCCCAGGAGAACACATTAATTCTGTTTCTTTCCTATTTTAGTTACCAAAATAATTTCAAACTCTTTTACAAATATTTTTCTGCTCAGATTTTATTCTTTTGAGGATTGAGAGCAGATTGCTAATTCTTAATATCAGGTGTATTTTCAATAAGTAGAAAGAAGAAATAGTTCCTCATTCCATTTAATTATAAAATATGGCTTTATTGTTTAATCAATTTTGTTTGTTTTTAATTATCTTATCTGTGCTCAGCACTGTTTTCAGGATACAGTAGTGAACAAAATACATGAAAATTCTTATCTTTGTGGAGTTTAAATTGTGGTTATCTTCATGAAGTTCTAGAATCTTTCAAACTATTAAATAATGATATCAATAGATCATTGTTTTAGTTCTTTAATGGTATATTTAGTCTTGTTTTTTTCACATTCTGAATTAAGTTTTGTGAAAAATATATAGACTATTTATTGAAAATAGAATTGGAATACTTCACCAACTATATAGAAACCATTGAACCTTGAACTGGTTAAACATATAAGTAAACCAAGGCTGGGAAAAATAACAATATATAGAATTTTACTCTGTTTTCAAATTTAATACTTACTCAATGGATAAAGAAAGTAGTATAGAGCTTTTCATGTCAACTTTTATACTAGTTGAAAGATGGCATAATAGCTGATATACAGTGAACCCAGAGCAAATAAACTATTTACACTAGCCATTATGAAGGAGTATAAAACCTTTGGACTTTTCTCTGAAATAAACCAAGTATATAGGAAGTGTTTGCAGCTGTGTTGTAATTCATTTCACTTAAGAGTGAAGACCTTTATAACTCAGTCGTGGCTTTATTATTATCTGAATTAAAAGGCATTTCCACTGCTCATATAAAGCAGTTGGTACTCTAGCAGTGACTGGAGCCTTTGATTGGTATGCACGCACCACTGACCTGCTATAGTTAAAGTACATTTATCCTGACCACACATGAAATGTTGAAGAATTGCACGTTTGACTTAAAGACTTCTTAATATAAACATATCTACTTAGTATTTTCTAAAGTGCATCTTTGCTTGGTTGGCATAATGTAATAAACTAGGCAAGAACTCTACAGAAAGTGGCAAAACTGCTATTTAATCTGGGCTATACTAAGACAAAAGTGCCTTACTTAGGTTTACGTTAAACAATGGGAGCTTTCGTTTAATAAGGGCAAAAACTGCTTTCTCTTCTGAAGGCAGTTAAAAGCATGAACCTGTTTCATATTTGCACATTATTGTTCAGTCCAGACAACTCAGTAAAATATAAATATTACCTTTAAACCCTAAAGAATTAGTTATCAATGTAGTTTTAGAATCTTTAAAAATAGGTTATCATTTCCTTTTGTCACCTCCATGGAATATCTATTACTCAGCAAATTAAAGAGACTTCACTCAGTAAGAGTGCATGTTCCCTGGATTATAAATCAAAGTCATATTTGTTTTTGTTGAATTTTTCCCCAATGACATTGAAATTGAGTATCTGGAAGTACTGTTTTCAAACATGTTCTCCTGTACCTCATGCTGAGAAACTTAAATATTGAACAAACATGCTGACAATACAGGCCTAACTGCTTTGTCTGCTGGCAACAATTTCACCATTTAAATAAATGAAGATATTTCTCTTGTTTGGATATAACCCTAGAATTGGAAATCTAGTGGAGTTATCCAGTAAGCAAATGATTGGACATGCAATTTAATTGCATTGTTATGTAACTATTTGCAAATAATACACATATTAATGAAAGTTATAATTTCTAGAATAGATAAAATGTTCAGACTAAATTGAATTTAAAAACCATGAGTTTATGCTTCACAAGTCTGTTTCTTTTTTAGTCTTCTGTAATTTCCAATAAAGAAATAAATAGATTAAATACAGATAGATTCTACCCAGGTGTTTTTTGTGAAAATAATGAAAAAAAACATAATGGAAGAGAAATGACTTCAATAATGAAATTCACAGAAAACAAAGTTGAAGCATCACGCATTTTTAGCTATAAAGTTTCATAAGGTGTGTCAAAATTAAGTTTACACTTTATACTATTTCAATGAATTATTAATTTTAATTTTATGAGTTTTCTTATATTACAGAATGAGCTATTAACAGGAAAAATATAAAACAAGGTATTGTGCTTTTAATATTTATCAAATGTTTACAAAAAGCATCAAAATTTTCAATGTCTACTGGTTTTTGTTTAAAAAGTATAAAGAAACAGAAGTAAATTCCTATATGAAGTACAATTAAAATACCAATTGCACTGTACAAAAAATGATCTTTACTTCAATTATCACACTCGAGGCAGTCTTCACACATGACAATAGCATGTTTCATACACTGGTATCCCTTACACTGACAGCACATGTGTTTTGCTTTCCTGACCTTTTTGTAGGACATACTTGATATCTCACTGGACATGATATTTTGTCAAGAAGTTCTTTTTAATGGGTTGGGGATTTACCTCAGCAGCATAAGTGCCTGCCTGGCAAGCACAAGGACATGAGTTTGATCCCCGGTTCAAAAAGGAAAAAAAAAGGGGGGGGAGAAAAAAACAAAAAAGAAATTCTTTTTATATTGTGCAAAGCATAGTTAACAGGAACATAAAATATCAATAAAATAAAGTTAAATTCTTAGTATGCATTGCATATTTATAATAAACATCAATTTTTCACATTGCCTGTATACTTTCTTATAAGATCTAAGTGACAACATCGGAAATAAAAACCTATATGAGTGACAATGTAAACACAAACAAAAGTTTGCCACAGAAATAATCTTCACTTCAGCTGTCACTATCAACATTGTCACTTGTCAACAGTGTATGATAAATTATATTTACTTATGTTTCCTCTTGACATCAATAGGAGTCACCACTCAGTAAAGAAAATAATTTAATACTGTGATAAATGGAACAGGGAAACTTTCTAGTAAACAATAGATCCCCTGCATGTTCTTGAATTGAATTAATGAAGTACCACTTCTAGGGTTGCATCCTACAGTGTGGAGATATTTGTGTGTGCATTACATAGGTTTTAATATCAAGTAATGTCAAAAAGAACTGATTTGATTTTCTGTAATTTTGATTTTCCACCCTGTTTACTTATTAAGGTAGTCACCAGATGCTTTCTGAAGCTAGGTTAAAAGCACTTTAAGCTTTAGGATTTAGTGCAAATTTCAGAAAATGCCCTATGCATTCGTCTCTATGCAAACTTGTATTGCCTTAAAGCTTTCCTTCTTTTATTATTGTAACATTTTCTAGATGAGTAATTTTTTCTAATGGTAAGGTTTATATTTCATTCTCTGAGCTTCTGAGGTTTTCATTGAGCAAAAGAAATGTCTCATTTTTCCATAGCTCTCATGCGTTCCTTGAGAAAACAATGTCTTATCCCTTGATGTTAACATATGGCAGCATTACCCAAAGCACTCTTAAAATATGCCCAATATAAATTTATTATATTTTTAATTGAATCACTAAAAGATATATAACTGATAAGAACAGATACTACACTTGATCTTAGCCAAAAGGCCGAGAAGCGATAAATCACTAAAAGATAAAGTCTACAGGTAGCAAATTTTTCTTTAAATACCCTTTATTACCCCATGGGAAATATTCTAAGAGCATGAAATAGAAGAGAAAACCTCAATAAATTTTAAATACTTCACATTTCACTCTTAATCACATTAGCTTTGATATTTCCACAATATACAAACTTATAACATATCTGAAAATTTTTACTGTTATTTTTATAAAAGGTAGAAAATATTTTTACTTAACAATTTTAGAAATAAATCAAATACGTAACTAAAATAATAAAATAAATGCCCGAACACACTTTTTATGTACATTTTTGCATAAAGATGTCATTTCAGGATTTCTTGTTTTCATAGAAGTCTAGAAATGTGGTTAAAATTGAATAATTTAGTAAATGAAATGATTGGTTCACTAAGGCCCTTTAATAAGGTGAAGACATGACTTGACCATTGAGAGTGGTAAGGTTGTCACTGTACAGCTAGAAAGATGATACTTTAAGTTTCAATAATGTTTATTTATTGACATTATATTTTAAAGAACAATCTGTGCAGCAAATAAACAACCAATAGTGTGAAAAGAAAGCTTGTGCAATGGAAAACAATTTTGCCAGGTATTTCTGAGACAGAGAGCTAAATTCATAATGCATAAAGAACTGAAATAATTAGACCCACAAAATAAGAGACCAACTCAAGAAATGAGCAACAGGAATGAATAGAGAATTGACAGAAGAAAAAATACTAATGGCAAACAAATGCATGAGGAAATGCACAATACCACTGGCGAATCAAAACGCTGGGATTCTATCTCACCCAAGAAAGAATGACCATCAACAAGAAATCAAATAGTAACAAATTCTGACTAGACTGTGGAAAAGGAACCCTTCCATATTGTTGAGGGGAATGTAAATTTGTGTACAACTATGAAAATAAGTATAGCGATTTCTCAAAAATCAAGAAATTCCATTTGACCCAACTATTCCCTTTCTAGGTATCTTCCCAAAAGAGTTAAAGATATCAGATGTATACCCATATGTATAGCAGCACAATTCATAATACCTGCATCTTGTTGCAGCTTATTTGCTCATTAAGAGATGACAGAATAAAAAAAATGTGGTACTCACACACAGTGGAATACTATTCTATCACAAAGAAAAACTTGAATCATTTGTAGAAAAATGTGTGCACCTTGAGACCATTATTTTAAGTGAAATAAATGAGATACATAGCTTAAATATCATACATTATCTCTTATATGAGAAACCCAAATTATAATTAAATAATAAGAGAAAGCATAGTAAAAAGCAGAGTGATAGAACTTTCTCAATGAGTGAGGGGATCAAGAGATAGAGGGAGAGGATGGGAAGGGGGATGAGAAAAGGAATAAATATGTATTGTGTACATGTCCCAGCTCCACAAAAGGAATGTGAACAGTATGTACTGCATATATGTACTGATAAATAAATTGAACTAAATTAAATTATATTTAAAAATAACAATCTGTAGGGTAACCATGTTTGTATGGACTATATGTTAATCCTGTATTCAGAGAAGGGCCTGAAGAGTGTGTATCCGTTTTTAAACACTGAGTGAGAGTTTTAAATGTGAATAACTAGGCTGTATTTGTGACACCTGTTGTGAGTTTGTGCAAGCTTTGACAAATATTTTTATTGTCCTTCAAAATATATGCTGATGCATGACCTGAATTTTAAATGGACTACCTTTTTCACATTATATATAAATTAGAAATAAAAGCTGTCATTGGAGAAGAATTAACGTGGGTTATCAAGTAATGTGAGATGCAGCAGGTAATCAAGAAAAGCCAGCGTGTAGGAAAGTTGGGAAGTCCATAGTGTACTTAGGTAATGAGCTCAGCTTTTTCCAAATGTCAAACATGACAGCATGTGTAATAATAATCTGCAGAATAGTGCATAGCAGAGACATGGACCCAGAACTGAAATGTTGCCACAATTTTCATAGTATATGCATATCTGTTCATGGGTTATGAAAATTTAATCTCAGTCCTGCCTGAACCTTCAGTATTGATTCTGTTTGTTTGTTTGTTTGTTTGTTTTTTTCTATTGTTTTTCTAGTGGATTTCTTGTGATGCTCTCTCCTAGATATCAAAATGATGTGTTGGGAAGTGAAAATGTGGGTTAATCTTACAATCATTTTGGAATCATTGAAGTAAACAGCGCATTTCTTTTCTTTGTTTGAACTCTGTATTCTCCACCAACTACCGCATACACAGACTTACATTCCCTCTCAGTCACCTTTATACTCTTTCCTATTTATCTCTGCCCATGGTGTACAGAACTAAATCCAGAAAGTACCATATCAAAGAGTATTTTTGATTCTCTTTACATGAGTAGAGTTGCCACAGAATCTCCTATAATAACACAGACGGCTCTTTCTGCAGTCTGCATACATATCCTAAATTTCTTCCTGCACACCACCAGCATTCTGATACTGCAGGGAGAATTGACATACTTAGAGCTGGAACCCTGGTCATGATATTACCTTTCCTCTGATTGTCAGGGCCCTCCCTGAGGTGACATAAAGTTTGACAGTGGATGGTAGACTTTGGCTGTGGACTCTCCAAATTGGAAGAAACAATCTGGTGACACAGCAATGGATTTTTTTCTGGTTACTGACAAAATGTAGCTCTTGAACTCAGATAACGAATAGACAGGTATTTTCCAAAATAGCAGCAGATACTATAATTTCAATGACAGATAGGTGTCACTTCATTGCATCAGAGAATATTTTCTGGAATGCAGAAAATGTTCATTTCAGACTGTATAAGTTCAAGCCAAGAAATTCACAGTTTCTCATTTTCCATATCTTCAATTCTCACAAGTAAAAATAAAACATCGCTTTTTTTCTCTTTTCCTCAACTATTAACACATATTAGATCCATGAAAGATATTTTAGAAAGATTCACTCACTTGAACAAGGGTGCATTTTTCAAGATTAGCATGTCCCAAATTCAATTTTCTTTTCACTATATTATATTTTAAAAGTTAGGGGCCGGGGATTTAGCTCAGTGGCTTAAGTGCCTGCCTGGCAAGCACGAGGTCATGAGTTCGATCCCCGGTGCCAAAAAAAAAAAAAAAAAAAAAAGTTAAATAACCAAGAAAATGGTAAATATTCATCGATCTTTAAAATCTTAAAAAATAACATGAAGACATATAATTGAGTTATAGTCAGCAGAAAGATGAGAATAATTTTGAATTCTTATGTCTTGCTACACTAAAAAATTTAAGCAGGTATAAAAATATTTTGTCTTGGTTCCATTCAAGCTTAAAAGTTTGTTTGCAAAGGGCCACAATTTAAGTGTATCACTTTTCTGTCACAGAGAGGTAAGGGAGTATGCATTATGCTCTAAAAGCACCGTTATACTTCATACTATTTATGCATAGGTTTCAAGTGAAAGTAATAAAATTATTACAATGGACATAAAAAAATCTATTATTTGGAAACCTGAAATGAGTTACTCTAAAAACAAGGAAAATAATTATATGTTACACCCACATTCTAACCACAGTTTATATGGAGTAAGTAAATATGTCGATTTTAATTTATCTCTTAAGTATGATGTATAAAATTGGATTTATCAGTATTAATAGGTAGCTTTTGTGTATGTTTATTACCACATTTTAGAAAATACAAGCAGTAGTAGATTATTAGCTTCAAATTATTCAACAACACAAATACTGTTCTAAATGTGATACATAATAGATCTCCCTCAGCCAAGATTACCGCACAGCTCTATCATCCTTTCTGACATTCAGCAGTCAACGTCCAGCTTAATGGTGGAAGGTGTTTTCCATAGTATCCAAGCACTTAAAAATAACAATTGTAATATCATTCATGAATAACACATGAAGCTAGAATTTACATTTTTCATTAGTGTAGTTGACGGCTTTTGCCTAAAAAAAATAAAGTTGTTTATTTGGGTAAATAATACAAAGCCAGACCTTTTACATGATTCTTGTACAATTGGAAATTTTCAGTAATTAGCTTCTTTACCAACGGATCTGAAAATTTGAAACCCAGATTACTACTTGGCAGTAGGTTTCCCTTTCTACACAATAACTGTGGAAAACAAAAAGCACTAAAGAAAAATGCCTGTCAGTCAATATGTTTTATTGGTTTATTTGTTAGCATGGACTTCATAAACACCCTACTGAGAAATGTCTACCATCTCTTTCCTTGTTCTTCTGAACACAGTCAATAACCAAAAATACAAAGTAGAATGTTATGGCTTCAGCTCTCTCTGTGGGTCACTGGAGAAATACATTAATATTTATAATTACAATGACAAATAATAATGACAGAAAAACCACACTACTCCAATGTTAATCAGAAATTTCACAATAGTTTCTCTGGCATTTACTTGTCTGTTTACATTTCTCCCATCAGAAATACTCCCAAATGTCTCCTTAGTCTGCCAAAACAATCTGTCATTGGAGTCTGTTTACTGTTTAGTCTGTCTTTTTGATGTTTTGTGATAAAATTTTATTTACTCCAAAGGCTTCTTCTCATATAAATAATGAAATGATATTCAAATAAGTTCATTGTGGCAATATATATTTACATGACTGAAGAAGCTCAACTTTCTACAGCAGAGATGCCCTTAATTTCTCCAAAATCCGTCCTCTTCACCTGGAAACATGCAAGATACAATTTCATCTCTTCAGTGTGTCCTGTAAGGCTTTTCTCCACTAAACTCTAGGCTACATGTCAATTTTGTGTCTTGATATTTCCTGTATCCTAATGTATGTATAAGTAAATTAACAATTACTGACAACTTATTCTGTGCTAGACATTGAACTAGGAATTTTCTGCATACTAGTTTATTTGTTCTCATGATACACTAAGCAGGATTCCTCGACCTCAAAGCTATTGACATTTTGGGTAAGTTATTGTGGCAAGCTGTCCTCTGTCTTGCAGGTAAGGTGTTTACCAACATCTACCTGTTAAACTTTGGTGACACTTTATCCCTATTTGTGACAACCAAAACTGTCTTCAGGTTTTGCTGTATGTCTCCTGGAAAGCTAAATTATACCAAGCTGAGAGTCACTGATCTAAAGTGATAAATATCCACCTTCCTATTTTATACTTTATAGGTTAGCAAACTGATGAGATGTTAGAATTACCAACACCAGGCAAATAGATTTGGTCCATGATCATGCCGCTGTTCTTCATTCTACTCTTACCAATTACTGTACTTTGATATTTATAACTATGTCATGAATTGGCTAAAGTGATAATGTTGTTGGTCCTCATAGTTCTAGGTTTCTTCAAAAAATGAATTGGAAGTCATTGAAACAGTTATCCTAATTGGTTCTGACAAGAAGTCATACATGAACGGTTCTTGATTTATAAATGAGAGCTACTTCTCATCAGCTGTATTAGTAAAACTAAAAGGAAGCATACAAATGTTAAAATAAAATAGAATAGAATATGCAACTCCACTTTAACTGTAAATTAATTAGATGTCTATTAATTGCCTAATAAACTGAAAGAAGAAAATTACTGCTTAGTGAATATTATTTCCTTTGAAGACAAGAGCATCATTCTTTTCTCTACTAAAGTTTAACTGCAGCTATTTTTATGTACCTGTTCTTTCAAGAACTTCCCAAAATTTATCCCAACTAAGGTTATAACAATATTGTAGGGATATAGATTAGTTTAGGTTTCAAAACTACTAGATGTTAAATATAGCTCTCCTGTTTATTAATTGTGTGACTATGTATAAGTAAATTAATTTACTTAAACTTTCTATATTTTTTATTTATTACATGCATAGTGAAAATGAATATCATATATATAATCATAATATTGTTGTTGAGAAAAATTTGTCATATTTCATAATTAACTACATGTAACTTTTAGTTAAATTACATGTAAATTTAACTACAACATTATGTTCTGAGATCTTTTAAAAATATCACAACCTATATTTAGTCTTATTATATGTATTAAAGAAAAAAATCTATGTACACACATGTATAAACACACACATATATAAGGCATTTTATCTATGCAGTTCAGTTGTCCTCCAGGAACATTATACCTAAAATTTGCATGTCATTATGTTAATATTTTCCTTAGGTGACTAATGTTACTGAATTTCAAAACACTGGCAAGAAACTTTTTCAATCTCCACTATCCCAGGAGGCCTCCCTTATACTATTTGGATTTTGTATGTCTCCTAATTACAAGTGATTTAAGGGCATGATCAGGTCTTACTTGTGTTTATGTAACTTTTTACCAGAATAATGTCACAGCAGTTTATAAATGGTCATGGAATTAATGCTATTTGGACACCTAATTTGCTTGTATGGAAGATTATTTGCACTATTCCTATTAATAAAATGCATGCAGCATGTAGAAAAAAGCAAGCATTCCATTATATACATTATATATTGTCTCAGTTACTTTTCTCTCTATTGTTGAGACAAAGTCCTTGATGCCAAAATTAGAGAAGGGAAGGTTTATTTATCTTACAGTTTTGGGGGTTTCAGTCCACACTCAGCTGGCTTGAGGGCATGGTAGCATGGCTAAGGGTAGCCAGTCATGGCGACCACAAGCAGCAAGAGTGAAAAGGGCAAAAGAGGAAAAGAGCAAACAGGACACCAAAGGGATAAAGGGAAAAAACATGCCTTCTTTCCTCCTTTATATTGTTTGCCAGCTTGGCCCCTGGACAGGTGCCACATTCACACTGCCAATCACAGTGATAGACAATGAACCGAGAAGAAACACTAGGTTCTGCTTCCTCCATGCCTGCATGAGCCTTGGGGGGCCACCTAGACACAAACCATAACATATATATATATATATATTCGGTATTGTCAACCAAATACGGGAGGGAAAGATGATTAAATAATTAACTTTTTTTCCTTTGGAGATCCCTGTGCATTTTAATTTACACGTTCATTATGTAGCCAGGAAAAGTCTCCATGTTAAATTTGATATACATATGTTATATATATTATATATGTTATATATTATATATGTTATATATATGTTATATATATGTTATATATATGTTATATATGTTATATTTGTTACATATATGTATATATATATATATGTTTTTCTTAATTGGGTAAACTATCGTACTAGTTGGCATATCAGAAATTAACATTATATCCTACTATTCTACTTGTTGGTATATCAGAAGTTACCATTGTCTCTGAGAGAGGGATAATTGAGTGCATCACTAAGTGAATAAATGAAAGCAGTGGTAAATGAACTTTTACTGGCTTAAACCCCAGAAGTCACATACAAGACTAAGTGTCCTGATGACTTGTATAGTTGACAAAAATGCTTTATTTTGTAGGGTTGTGCAAGTTAAAAGTGGAAAACATGATTAGTATTTGTCTGAACTGAATGTCTTAACATTTTGAGGCTATATAAAAGATATTGGGATGTCAGAAAAATCACACTAGAAACAAATTTGTTCACAAGAATCTTGAAAAGACAGATAATGCATAGAGATAGAATCAGTAGTCACATCTTTCACTTGCTCCATCATAAACTTCAATGGATTGCACATTAAACTCTAAATGAACTCTTCCTGAACTTTCATAGTAAAATGTCAAATAAATTCTCAGTGTGTGACTTTAATCTTGAGCAACTTTTCCAGTTTTCAAAAATGTAAACTGCTTGATAAATGCATTGCCCTTTGTAAATGAAAAGAAAATACCACTTAGAGTTTTCATATTTTATGAGGACATATTGTTATTTCATATCTTAAAATAGGGTGGCTTAGACACTTATTATCAAGGATGTGAAAAAGTTACAAATTGTATTTATCATCATCTATTACATTTTCCAATTAAAATAACAACCTTTGACCAATATAAATCCATACAATTAAAACCGGATGATGTGTTCAATATTCAATTTCATCATTTCAATATTAATTATTATCACATTTTTATATGAGATAAATATATGTTAGTGATACATTTACTTTTCTCTCTTTTCTCTTTTTAATTAAAAATCCTCAATCAAATACATGGAGGGAAAGACGATTAAATAATTAACTTTTTTTCCTTTGGAGATCTCTGTGCATTTTAATTTACATGTTCGTTATGTAGCCAGGAAAAGTCTCCATGTTAAATTTGATTAAGTCAGTCAGTAAGTGCTTTAAAATGAATAGGTAGCTGAAATGGGAGTCTTGCATTTTGTCTAATTGTGTTAATGAACTACCCTGATGAGACTTATTTAGTGTAAAAGGCCCTTGACCTTTTTATTGATTGTAAAACAGAATACTTCTAATATCTACAAGGTTTTACTCCATTTTTACATTTTTAAGCTGAACATTTAAAACACTTGCATACTTTGGAAAATAATGGAATGGGTAAAGAAGCTAGACACCTGTCAGCTCATCTGTGAATCCATTTTTTCTTGTGTGTTGTAAAATTCTCATGTTCACTGGGTATTTTTTAAATTATTCTCCTTTTATTCCAGACTATGACTGGCATTATGAGGTATAAATGAAAATACAAATTATAACATCCATGATGTGGTGTATAAGACCTAGAATATATTCCAAAAACAGAAAGAAGCACCTGCTGAAAAACTGTGATAGTATCTGCTAATATGAATTAAATTTATAAAAGTTGTGACATTCAAAACAAAATATAAATTCATTGATAGTTTAATGCAAAATTATGTTTCCCTATCATGTATGTTGCCTTCCACTGCAGGACATAACCTTCCTGGGCCACCACAATTTTAACTTTTCCCATATATTTTTCTAGTATACAAAAGAATCATAGTTATTTAAGATCTAAATTCATTCACTTGATCTTAAGACACTATAGGCGTTTTCCTAGCTAGGTAGTATTTCAAAAATGTGTATGTATGCTTTAAAAGTTAAGTTCCATATGTTTAAAGAAAGGGGAACTTTCCAGATAAATAGAAAACCACTGTGATACTTTGACAAAAATTCATGTCATTGTATTTCAATTACCTTGGCAGGATTTGCCCTGCCATAAGTGATAGTACATATGGAAACAATTTTGTATAATTCTAGGTAAGTTCAGTTATCATGGACGTCAGAATGTTGCTATTTTTGTTCTATTCTGCATTTTACTGAATTACAGAATGGAACAAAAATGTTTTAATGTGATTCTAACATTTAAAAAACACAATATACAGTGCAATAACAAGTTTGTGCAACCTAAATAAATATATGGATATGTGTCCTAGAAAACCCCTCCTAAATTCAGTGTATAAATCTTTAACTAATGAGATTATGAGTTTTTATATCAGTTTGTATGATGATTTACATTTCTGAAATTTCTCAATTTTCCTTTATTTTGTTCTATTCACTTAAATATGTATACTTAGAATCATATCTCCTTGTATGTTCATGAAATATACAATGAACTTTTTAAAAAAACTTGATATTTATATCTAGATTTTCTTAAATTACTTCTGTAAATAATATTTATCTATTCTTTCTTGTATTTCTTACCTCCATAAATATTGAGCACTAATCAGTAAGAACTTTTAAAATTGAATATTCCAATGTCAATTGAGATTGTATAATTCTTCAAGCTTTTATAATACTAAACATCAATCACATGACACTGAGCCATACATAAAAAGTAGCTATGAGAGAAGATGTTTGACCCTTATAAAAATGCCTAGTGTTTTCCTGAAGATCATATTTATTTTCTTTTCAGTAATTAAATTTCCCTGCTGGGTATAAGGCTTCATTTAAAGCATTGCATGCAGCATCATCTAGTTTTTCCAATGTAAATATCTTTACTGTATGGCAATTATAAGTTCATGGGCATATTGTTTCTTATTATTGTAATTTTGTAATCACCACTAAAATAAAAGGGCCTTGAAATGTAGCTTTTGTACTCCACTTTATGTTGGTGCTTTTCTTAAAACTTCTTAGCTTGTTTTTCACTGCTGTAAGAAACTGTGTATGCTTCCTTCCTCAATTACTCAAGTATTTATGATTCATTCTTTATTCTTATGATATCTTGGTTATGAAAACATTACTTTATGGTACTGGGGTGTGAACCCCAGGCTTCATGCATGTGTGGTAGGCGAGGGCTCTACCACTCAGCTATATCTCTGACTTTCAAAAGATTCTTTTTTGTTGTGGCATGTTACCATTGGCCTCGTGTTTTAGTTTAGACTGGGATTGTGTTTTCAGCCTATAATACGTCTATTGCCTAGAATATTTTCATAGCATAGTTGGTTCTTTTGCTCATTGAATTCCAAAGCATACTTTATGCTTTTTTGTATATAGTTCTTTTAGAATGTCTTTAATTTTTTTAAAGTAAAAGGTACATGAAAGACAATTACTTGATTGTTTCTTCAAAGGTGATAATGTGTCTATTGAACACAAAAGAGAATATATACAATCAATTCTTGAGTACTATGTTTTCTTAGTAGAACTCATTTATTTTATATAGGATATTAATTGACTAAAGCAGTGCCTGAGCAAGATTTCTTCTTAATAACTGCATACATCATACATCTCCTTTTTTCAAAATTCCTCATTGCTGAAGGAACTAAAAATTTCAAGTAATATTTAGTGTATTTCCTGAAAATAAAAAAAATGCCATCCATCATTTTTCAACTGAAACCAAAAACCTTAAATGTATTGCATAGTCATAGTTTAACTTAATATGATGTAAACATTGAGATAAAGTATAGTATCTTTAATAATTCTTGGTTGTCAAGTACTGCTGGAGCTATAGCAATAATCTACTGGAATATAACATCTACCAATGCACTATGTAAGGAAGCAAAAATTTTTTCCATGAAGATACTAAAAAAATATATCCATCAAAAATTTAAACATATCAGTCCTTTAGAAAGCTTGAATATTATTTCCAAGGTCACAAATACAACTGTCATCATTAAAAGCAGGACAAATCCAAGATTGTCCTACATCAAAATATATTTATTTTCCAGTACCTAAAACCTTTTTGTTAAACTAAAGGACATCTTAAAATTACCACTTTTCAAGAAGCTGAAGTTAGTGACTTGTATGCAGCATTTCTAAAGTGTCCTAGTTGCTATTTGTATGAGCATTTATGAGCCAACTGTTACTCGCTAATTTTAATAAATTGGGACTCTCTGTGTCTAGGTGTTTTTCAACTTGTAAGGAAATTGGATTTCTCAGTGATCTATATTAGCCAACTAGTTAAAATATAACTAATACCTGTTCAAATATAACTGTAAACTGTATACTCTATAAACTCTATGCTTTTGTTTAATCTGGTTGTAGAATCCATTAGGATTAAAGAGTATTTTATGTAGTTTGTTTCTTCATTTCATAAATGTTAACAGCAACTTCAATTTTCATAAATTATAAAAGAATAAAATTTTGTGTAACATGCTAAACATCACACACAGATTCAGGAGTTCTTAGCATAATTCAACATAGAAACAGCCATTGTACTCAAGATAGCCATCAGAGGAAAGGCAAGGATATGAGAATCAGAAAAATGCCCCCAAAAATGACTAAAGAGAAATTCATTTGCTTTTGAGAGAAAGTAAATCAGTGAATCAAAAGAACTTATATTTTCCACACAGGAAATGTTATGTGAGTAATGTATTTGCTAAGCTGTTTACACAGATAAATTTTAAGAGATATTTGGGAACTGCAGACTCCATTTTGGCCAGGTATGCCAGATCCTTCATGGGTGGATTGTAAAATTAAGTGAGAATGCACACTAAGCGTTTATCTCATTGTCTGACTTCTTTTAAGCAGTCAATAAATGTTAACTCTTATAGTTTCTTTATTGTCATTATTCTAGAAGCCCAGCGTGAACAATTTGGATGTATATTCATTAATGAATTAATGAAATAAATATTGCAATGTTTATATCCTCAAAAATTGTATTGATTCTGCATGGCAATTCAGTTGAGAATATTCACCAGGGACTGGGATTATTTGATTTGGCTGTCATATGTTGAGATAATTAGTTGGAAAATTGACAAAGTTTTCTATCCTCTTATACTAACCAGCAGCTTGGAGTAAATTTGTAATGAAATCAGTAAAAATCTTCTCTATGATAACTACTACTAGTTAAAAAAAGTGAAATCAGTTATATACATTTCCTTAAAAAACAATTAGAGACCTCATAAAGTACTTAATTACTTAGAAGGAAAATAGAAATCTCAGATCTAGCCATGCACTATAATTATTGCTTTCATATAATAAATATCTTTGAGTATTAAGAATACATTGATTTTTGTCAGTGTGTGAAAGTCACAAGCTTCAAACTATGTATATCCAGATGTGCAAGGACATTGTGAAAAACTTGGCATTTTGGATGATGACTTTAGAATGAACTGCTGATGAGAACAGTGTGGTAGCATGGTCATTTTGATCACCTAGTTATTTTTCTCAGCTAAAATTATGCAATTGCCATTAAGGCTTACAAATTAGCCTCTCATGAATTTAATTTGGTTATATCAGTTCCCCAGGACCTTGTTATTGCTACTGAATTGAAAAATGTCACTTTCCTGTAACTGGGAAGCTGAGATATAGATTCAGAGTCAAAAGCTCAGTTGTGGCCCGCTCCCCACCTCCCACTTGTAAAACTGTGGCAAATACTCCTCTTATTTCCCTATGTGTGTGACTCCTTTTATGTAGGCTAGGGAATTGCCAACAGTGGTGAAACTGGCACTGAGCAGGAGCATCCTAGGTCAGCAGCCAAACTGGAATGCTTTCTTTCTGCAGTTATTATGGAGGAAGTAGGTTGAGAAATTGACCAGCTCCCTGCAGAAATGACCATTCTGCTCCCATGGAGAAAACCAGGAAGACAGAAGGGCCAGAAGCCAGGTAAATTGCCTGCAACGTGGCTCCAGACATTTTAGGCTCGAGTGTAACATTCCTGGGAAATAGAACGAAGGCTTTTGTCCTGATGTTCTGATTAAATATTACCAAAACAGAGACATGTTGTTTTTTTTTCCTAAGTCCATGTAGTTTTGAATACCTTTTATACATTATTCCTTTGACTTTGTTCTCCCTATATGTTTAGTACAGATTCTTTTGAAAATTCAAGTTTGTTTCTGATGTGCTAAAAGAAACAAATAAAATTAATGATTTGTCAGAATACATACATTCTGATATTTTAAAAAGAGATTACACAGCCCAACAGTGAAAAGATGATTGTGAAGAAACGTATTCTATGTATATAACCTAAAGAAAATATCACATAAGTTGAGAGTTAGGAGTGTGTGACTATTAGTTTAGCTAACCCTCCACACTTCTGAATTATGAAAGAGATTTTGGTTTTATCCAAAGACTTGTACATTTGCTAGCTAAATTGTCTCTGCACCACAGTTTAGCTACCTAGTAGGTGAGTTGTGCATGCATATGTATATGCAGATATGTATCTGTGATCTGTGTTTCTATGAACAGCTATCAGAAATTATGAGTAAATCTTAACATGTGACACTTTGGGTATAAAAGTGTCGGTTTCAGAAGTTATTTTACTTCTTAAGCAACAGTTATGAGTAAAATGAGAATATTAAAAGAATATGTAAAAAGCTACCTAAGAATGCCAAAGAATTTTTTCTTTGTAAAGAACCACAATGTTGTTCGGCACAAATAAATGCACAGTGCATATTAGTTACTGTTTTTCTAGAATTAAATCTGAATCTATTTCATTGTCTAAATTTGATGCTTAATTATTGCTTATAAAATTTTTATTAATTCTAAACTGCCTAGATATTGTATAAATTTGAGTCTTAAAAGCAAATTGTTTACTATTTTTTAAGTAAATATGACAGTGTCCATCTTAGTGATTGGAGAAAAAAAATTGAAATAAATTCTATAGCTGAAAGCAACTATAAAATTCAGAAAATGTGGTGCATGTGAGTATACCCACATGCATAAAATAGCAGTGACATCAGTGGTGAAGAACTGGTTCCAGCCACCAAGAGTACCTAACGAAAAAGTGAATTCACAGTTGAGGCAACTCAATTTTTCGTCATAGAAGGCTGCCAGATGAGAAGTATAAAGAAAGAAAAGGAACAGTGCTGTAGTCTCCAAGTGCAGTTAGGAGAACAAGTCTTTACATCCGATATTGCCAGGGTGGAGGAGGGGTGATAAAACTCCATGGTTTGAAACAGACCTCTATGGGTATTATCATAGTATGAATGTAAGGAGTTTTCTAAGGGCATACAATAAAAAAAAAAAATCTTCAGTTGATATCAGTAGTTACAATTGAATAGATTTTCCAGGAACTTCTAACACATCTAGAAGCTCAGAATATTATTGGAACCAAAGAATATAACATTATCCTACCCATAATATTATCTTTTCATTTTTTCATCTACAGTGCAAAGAAGACCAGACATGTTATCATCCATGATTTATAAGCCAGTGTAAACTCCAAGATGAACTTGACAACTGGAACAGATTCACAAAGGCGCCTGGAATTGGAGTTACCAGAATCTGATGCAAAATTCTGAACATCCACAAGGAAATGAAATACATGCCTGGGCATTTCAACAAAAAAGAGCAGAAACTGCAGAATGTGATGCTTAAACTTCAAAATGGGTTATATATTTCTGAAGGGAGAATTCCTGAATGAGAATATAGATCAAAAGAAAATATCTAAAACATAATACAGATATTCTTCAGTTAAAAATCAAGTTCTGCTACCTCTACAAGGTCGCTAAATGAATTACTAAATGAGGAATTGTATATAGTTTCTGCTTTACAATATTCAGAGCAAACAAATGCTCAGAGTAAACTCCTCACTTTCTGACTTTACTTTCTTACAATATCTGAGGACACATATGTATATTCCAAGCTAAGATAGTAAAAGACGTATTCAGAAGATAGTACTGTTCAGAATAATAAAACACAACTGGCTGTTTGTATCCTTAGGTTCTGCATCTGCCTATTCGACCACCAACAGAGTGCCAATATTTTGGAAAAAATTGCATCTGCACTGAACATATGCAATATATTTTTCCTTGCCACTATTCCTTAAACAATATGGTATAACAACTATTTACATAGTCTTACATTTACTAGGTATTATAAATGACTTAGAGAATATGTAAAATATAGATGATTTGCTGATTACAGTCAAATATCATATCATCTTATATAAACAATCAGAACATCCAAAAATTCGGGCCCCCTGGTGTGTCGTGGAACAAGTACTCTACATACGTGGGGGAACAACAGTACACAAGCAAACAACAGCAGCAACAAATACTACTGAGCATATAAAGCACAATGGAATTCTAAAAATGAGGAAAACATCTTTAATAGTCACATTAAAAAGGATAAAAATTAAGGAACCATTGAATGTTTAACAGGAAAAATATAAACTTAGATTATAAAAACATATGTTACTCTCTGAAAAAAATATTTTCCAGCATGAAATTCAATAAAACAGTACAATAGAGAATTCAGTCAATATAATTTTTACATGCATGATAAATAGAAGATTTACCACCAGATACATTCTGAATTATAAATATAAGAAAAATTGAAAGCAAAAACATAGGAAAATACATTATTCAAAAACTAAACATTAAAAAATATGGCATAAAAACAAATGAATATGGCATATACCAGTAGATACACTGATATCAAACAAATTAAAACTTAGAGCAGCCTTCCAACCAAAGACCATAAGACAACTAAACCCCAGCATCCAACACCAATTAAGTAATTAATTATTTCCTATTTGAGTATATTTTAGTTACACATGCTTTTTTTCAATAAATTAAGAAAGTCACAACAGTAACATTGTCTAGAAATCTTTTGAAATATATCTTAATATATAGTTAAATATGTATTACCATATATTTAAATGCTAAAATTTTTTAAAATCCAAAGTGACCTCTCAGGAAATAGGAAAGAACCGCAACCTATAAACTATTAAAAAATGATGTAAAGGTAGATCCTAACTTGTAGAAGAGAAATATGATGCTAATAGTGTTCACTGGAAAGTCTCACGTAAATAATAAATACTTATCAAGAGTTACAAGGGGAAAATAAAGAGCTGAAATGAGAAAATCACTTCAGATCATACAAAAAAGACAATTAAAATCATATTTTTATGCTAAAAAGTTTAAAAGCTGATTAAGTAGTGAAACTGCTAGCAACAAAATAAATGTCATGTGTTAATAACACTATAATTGTTAAAATAATGAAATTTATATTGCAAACCTGTAAGCAGTAGTGAACTGCAAACTTACATGATTTATCATGTAAATAGTTCCAAAAAATAGTCAAGAAGGAAAAAAATATTAGACTATCTGTAGAAAGAGGAAGGATACTCTATAAACTTTTGCTTTAGGCTAGCATAATCCTCATACAAAAAAGGAGGCAAAAATGATATAGATAACTTATAAAAATATCAAACTGAATATGAACAACTAAAAATTTGTTAGCACATTGCGCTCAAAGAACCTTAAAAGGATGTATTTTTAAATAAGAGTAAGTGAGGTAGGCAAAACACACTGGATCAGCATTTTGAAGCTGCTGGGAAAGGAGTGGTGACTGTTCTGATAGCACGTGGATAGGAACAGAATACAAAAAACAAACAAACAAACCACAAACACCAGGACATAGATGACCCTGCGTCTAGGTATACCCCGTTAATAGGCTGTACACCGCTGTTGCAGACGCACAGGTCTCTCTTGGTGTGAGTTGGTGCCCTGTGCTGCATCTGCAGAATGTGCTACAGTGAAACCAGATGTTTTGATTTTTGGAATGAGTACTGTTAGCATATGTTGTTGATGCATAATGATGCCATTATCTTGGAGAGATGGTACATATGCCTGACATACAGACTCTCGATTATTTCTCCCAACCCCCGTGCCTTCCCCTTTTTAATCCTTCCTCTTCCCGTAGAGTATAACTGTTTCCTATCATTTCGCTTTTGTTTTGCTCTTTATTTACATTTGTGTTTCTCTTACTAGAGAAAACATATTTAATGTTGTGTAACTGATTAATTGTACTTATTATATTACTATCGTTGAAAAATCCAGGCATTTTTTCTACAAATGACTCAAATTTGTCCTTCTTTTGGACGGAGTACAGTAAGTTGCCAATTTATGAACATTCAAATTGTAAACTTTCACAGATACAAATGGATCTTTTACTAGGAAAATCTATGAATATGAGCAAATGGCAGAAGCAGCTCCTGTGTCTGCCAGACGTTGCCACGCTGCGCTGCTGTGTTTGCTATGCGCTGTGATAGTATACAGTGGCACAGTTCCCGCTTAGAGTCCAGGATGTCTGGAAGTGTGTCAAAGGTGGATAAAACTCAATTCGTGGAACTTCGAAATGAGTACGGCTCAAGAAGAAATTTGACATACAAAGACTGTCTTGCAACAAAGCTCATTTGTAAATTGCGGAGTTAGTGCATTGCATGTATATAAACCGTGTTTTCTTTTTATTCATAAGTTATTGACCATAGAGGCCACACTCATGATTTAGCTGTGGTGAATTATACTTTTAAATATGCTGATTTCAGAATTCCAAAGCACACCAATCAGGATGGGAGGTACCAGTTTATGATCACAAGACTGGTTCATGCCTGTGAAACAATGATCTCTTGCCTTAAATGTTGGATTATGACGGAGTTCCCTGTAGCCTTGCAGGAGACACTTCCAGACATCCTGGGCTCTAAGCGGGAACTGTGCCACTGTACACTATCACAGCGCATAGCAAACACAGCAGCGCAGCGTGGCAACGTCTGGCAGACACAGGAGCTGCTTCTGCCATTTGCTCTGCTACTTCAACCTTGAGTCCTAGGATTACAAATGCATCAACATAGTGGGCTTCCTTTTAATATTTATATTTTGGATTTCTAATAGAAGAGAAACCATGTGATAAAAGTTGATAAAAGTTTGTGGTTCATTCATAATAATTGTTCTATAGTGATTAAGTTACAATAAATGGTGGTATTGCAATAATATGGTTTGTTTGACTACAAATAAAAACTAAAACTATGGCGATCAACTTGCATTAGAGTAAAATGTTGAAAATTATCCTAATGAGATTATTTACCAAATCTATAGAAGGTTGTAGCAGTGCAATAAGAAGAGAAAAGCATATGTAACCTACTAGGATGCATGAGGAAGAAATAATAGCCTCATTATTAGCAGGTAATCAAAACAGAATTGCTAGAAAAGATTTTAGCAAATTTTCTAAATATAATTTCAATAGTGTATACTAACTTAATTTTATATGACATCCAATGGTTTTAAAAATATATAAAAATTACATATATTATAAAACAAAATAATTTAGTATTTAGCACAGAAACAAAGAATATAAACTATAAAATATTCAAATAAAATTTTATTAGAACAGATTAAAGAACATAAAAGAAAATATAATTATTTGTGGACTGGAAGAATGAATGTTAAAGTGTCAATTTCCAGATTAATTTATAGATTCTATCAACACTAATGATGTTCATTACACATTTATGTTCAGAAAGTAATCCATATATGAGATTTTTACATCTCTTTTTTGGTGTTTTTATTTTGTTTTAATTTATATATTAAGTGTATTTTTTTGGTAAGTAATGAATAGATTTATCATGGAATTAGTATATCTGCACACATCATCTAAATTTTATTAACATTTCCTTCTTCTCTCCTTCCTCCTTTCTTCTTCCATCTCTTGGCTCTTTTCCCATTTGCAAAATATCTATTTCCCTGTTTGCTATGATATATCCTTCATTTTGTATTATTTTTCTTAGTAGTAGTAATTTATTATTAGTGGTAGTAGTAGTAGTAGTAGTACTGCTCCAAGTAGTAGTATTTTTGTGCTGGGACGCAAGGTTTGGCTAGGTAGTGGAGGCTGACCTTAAAAACACTGTTGCCCAGGCTGGTCTTGATTCCAAGGCACTCTACTCTGCTACTTCAACCTTGAGTCCTAGGATTACAAATGCATCAACACAGTGGGCTTCCTTTTAATATTTATATTTTGGATTTCTAATAGAAGAGAACCCATGTGATGTATAAGGTCATATGTCTGATTTATTTCACTTAAAACTATGGACTCAAGGTGTATCCATTTTCTTAAAAATAAATATTATTTATTCATATATTGATGGAAATATAGTACACTTAGGTATAGGTCTTGAGTCAAACTTCTGTGAGTGTATATTCAGTTTTACTTGCAGTATTTGTAGATCAGTTTTTCCAAATTATAATTCTGGCCTTTGTCAGATAGCTAAATGTAAATGGAGTTGCTTGTGCATTCTCTGTTCTGTTCCATGGATCCACTTGTCTCTGCGAGTACCATGCTGTTTTTATCACTGTAGATTTGTAATATAACTTCAAATCAAGAATTGTGATGCTTCGTAATTTACTTGTTACCCATGATTGTTTTTGATATTCTGGGTCCTTTGTGGGTCAGTATGAATTTTATAATTGTTTTTTTTCTCTAATTCTGCAAGGAATGCTGTTATTTTGACTGGGATTGCATTAAATCTATGTATCTGTTTTGAAAGGACTGTATAACCATTTTCATATATTGGTTCTTCTCATCCATTAGCAGAGGATATCTTTTTATTTTCTGATGTTCTCATTAATCTCCTTTTTCAGACTACTATAGGTTTCATAATTGAGGCCTTGCAATTCATTTTCTTTAGGAAGTTAATTCTCAATTATTTTACTTTCTATGAAGCTGTTGGAAATGACATTTTCTCAGTAGGTTCATTTTTGGTGTTCAGGAACACCATTGATTTTTGTGGACTGACTTTGTGTCCTACTATCTTGCTGAATGTGTTCATCAGTTCTAAGAGGTTTTTTTTTTTTTTGGTAGAGTTTTGAGTCTTCTGTATAAATTGTCATGTCTTTAAACTATTCTCAGAAATATTTTAACTTCTTCCTTTCCTATACATATTACTTTTATTTACTTGTCTTTTCTTATTGCTTTGGCCAAAGTTTTAGTATCATATTGAACAGGAATGCTAATTTATATCTTGTTCCTGAATTTAGAGCAAAATCCTTAAATTTTCCCCATTTAATGTAATGATGTATTAAGATTTATCACAAAGGACTTTCATCAGATTCAGATGAGGTCATTTTATACATATTTTCTCCAAAATATTCATCATAAATGGATGTTGGATTTTGGCAAAGCTTTTTCTGCATCTACTGAGATGATCCTGTGACTTTTGTACTTGCTTACATTTATTGATTTATGTATGTCTAACCATGCTAGCATTCCTGATGTTAAACCTACTTGGTTATGAGGTCTGATCTTTTTGGTGATTTGTTGCATTCTATTCATGAGCATCTTGTTTTAGAGTTTCTCATCTACATTCTTTAGTGGGACAGGCCTGTAGTTTTCTTTTTTATTTGAGTCTTTGTGTAGATTTGACATTATGGTAACACTACCTTCCAGGAACAAGTTTAGCTGTCTTTATTCTGACATGGACATTCATAGCTATAAATTTCCATAGAAATTTGTTTTGTCCCATAGGTTTTGATATGTATTAGTTTTATCACTTGATTCTAGGAAATGTCCAATTTCTTCTTCGGATTCTTCTATTACCCTTTGATTATTTCAAAGTGTATTGTTCAGTTTGCATGTGTTTGCTGAATTTCTGTGGTATCTTTTTCCATTGATTTCTAGTTTCACTGCACAGAGGTCTAATAATGTGCCTAGAAAAGTTTTCAATCTTTTGCATTTACTTCAAGCATGTTTTGGAGCTTAGAGTGTGTTCAATATTGAAGAAATTTCTCTTTGCTGCAGAGAATATATATTCTGTTATTATTGGGTAGAAGACTCTTTAGACACCATTTAAATCCACTTATTAGAGATTTTGGCTCAACTCTGATTTTTTTTTAAATAACTTGCTTAGATGCTGTATCTATTCATGGTAGTGGGTTATTGAGGTCCCCCATTATAACTGCATTTATGTTTATATGATCTTCTTAACTGCATTTATGTTTATATGATCTTTTTGTCCAGTACTGTTTATTACATGAAACTGTGTGTGAAAGTGCTTAGTGCATATATGTTTAAAATAGTAATCTCTTACTATTGGATTGTTTTGTTAACTAATGTGTAGTACTTTCTGTGCTCATTTTGATAAGTTTTGGCTTCTAGCATACTTTGTCTGAAAAATAGGTACTTCTGTGTGTCTTCAAATTCCCATTAAAATACTGTTGTTTTCCATTATTTGAGTTTTTTGTTTATGAATTTATTTTTGGTTTAAATGTCTTTCATGTATATATGATACTGTAAGACTGTACTTTTTATCTGTTCTCACTGTCTGCTTCTATTGAGAAACTTACACTATTCATATTTTGTGTTACTACTAAAAGGCATTAACTTATTCCTGTCATTGCATTGCTTCCGTGTCGTTGTATGCAGAGAAACAATTACACAGAAAGAGGAAGAGATCCCTCAAAATCTCTCTCTCTGTGTCTTTCCCTCTCTGTCTCTGTCTCTGTCTGTCTCTGTCTCTTTCTGTCTCTCCCCCGCTAATTGTTCACTTAACTTAGTGTATTCTTTCTATTTGACATTCTGGCATTCTTTATTTCATTTTCTCTTTCCAGGATACTTTGAGAATTTTTAGTAGTGCTGTTTTGGGAATCATGTATTTATTATTAGGGTGCTTTTGTCATGGAAATACCTTATTTCTCCATCAAGTTTAAGGGATTTTTTGCAAGATAATTTAGTCTGGGGTGTATGTTGTACTTGTGTAAGGCTTCAAATACTGTGCTCCAAGGTCTCCTGACCTAAGATGTTCTTGTTGAGAAGTCTGCTCTAATTTTACTAGCTTACCTTTGTAAATTATTTGTTGCTTTTTCTCTCACAGAGTTTAAGATTCTCTTGAGAATTTTGACTATGACATGTCCTGGAGATATTTTTTTTCTGATGGTGACTATTTGTAGTTCTATGAACCTCTGATATTTGTACGTATATTCGTTACTCATACTGTAACAGGTATTCATGTCATCGTGCAGCACTGATTAACCTTAGATTAGTCTTCAAAGCACATAGCAACTGTTGAATCCATTATCAAAATTTTTAAAATATTTCTCTGAGTATATAGTCACCTGGATCAGCCCTATCTTCAGCCCTCTGACACTACAACCTTACATTGTGCTTTCCTACTCTCCATTCAGGAAAATAAGTTTTGAACATTTGGATTTTTGTTTGGTACTTTTTCATAAAGTTTCATTAATTATAGAAGTGATAACTCCTTTATCATTATGTACCTCATATAGTATTTTTTTTTAGTTTTCTATAACCCACTGATCAAATGTTTATTAAGTTCAATATCTAGTTATGTCATCTTTATTTTTATTTTTAATGTGGGGAAGAAAAACAAGATTTGGCATATTACAATCAGGAGAAATTTGAATCAGACCAAATTAAAGAGAAAACAAACAACTCTTTTTCTAATGGGTTTAACAGACATCAAAAGCAGAACTGTAGAGCAATGGATTTGTCCTTTTAATGAGTGGTGCTACTTGAATGGAATGTCTATGTTATTTTTTTTTACTTTATTTTAAAGAGATTTAAAAAAGAGAAAATCAAGAAGCAAACTAACAATAGAAAATCATAAAAAACTAGCAAAATTACAAAAATAACAGCAAACAATCACTATCATTATAAGATTTCAAACAAAGAGGATAAGAATTTAATGATTGTTATATTGCATACTGTTATCTTCAAAATAGTTGCTTAAGTTACCAGATAAAAGTATGAAAAGTTAACAAAACAATATTAACATCCTTTGAGCAGTTTCTTTCCATTTACTATATAAATTGTAACTTTGAGATCTTATGCACTCTTTCATGGCCTTACTCTTGCAAGACAACATGGTGTTTACACATGCAAGTCTGATTTATTTCAATTATGAGTATGGTTTCTAGTTGCACCCATTTAGTCATAAAAACTTCGAGTTTATCATTCTCTATGGATGAGTAGTATTCCATCATATAAAAATACCACATCTTACTCCCAGAAAGCAGCATCGTGGCCTGTCTCTTTGGGACCCGAGCCTCTCGGACCCACAGAGTGGCCTGGGCTGTTTGGATCGAAAGTCTGCGCAGACCTGCATCTCGGCGCGACTGTTTGGGACTGGTAAGCCCGCCCTTCATCTGCAGAGAACTGCCTGGAGACCAGCATCTGGGCCAGGTCTGTTTGGGCCCATAGCCCCGCACTTCAGCCCCAGGAAGTCTCCCAGAAAGCAGGATCTCAGGCTGTCTCTTTGGGACCCGAAACTCTCGGACCCACAGACTGGCCCGGGCTGTTTGGATTGGGAATATTGTGGAGACTGGCATCTTGGCCAGGTCCATTTTGGACCAGGAACTTTTCAGAAACCAACATTCTGGCCTGACTCTCTGGGACCTATAGGCCCTTAACTCGCAGGGAACCTCCTGGAGACCTGCCTGGGACAAGGCACAGAGATTCCACAGGCTCCGGAGTGGCCACATCCAGCACTCGCCTTACAACTTAGGGAGCCAGGAGCCCACAGAGGGGAGTTAGGACCCTGTGAGGAAGCCAAGAGCCTGTGGGGGAGCCACTTTCCCTCCAGGAACAGAGGGTGCAAGAGGCAATTCGCCACACATGCAGAGAAAGCTTTGGAACACCGCTCAAAGTAAGGAAATATAGAACAATGACAAAAGGAAAGACCAAGAGGCAGGCTCAAAGCCCTAGACCTCCCCAAGAAAGCTTAGAAGCTGTGTACATAGAAGAAAAAAGAAGCCATACACCTGAAATATCTGAAATGATATCAAATGAAATAAATATGCAAATAGGGAAAGCTATGGAGAAACTTAAACCAGAAATACTTGCCCAGGTAAAAGAAGAATTGATAAGAACAGTGAAAGAAATAGTGAACGCATCTAGTGAAAACACAGCTAAAAAATTAGAGGAACAAAGCAAACAGATAGAATCCCTCAAAGAACAATATAAGAAACAAACAGAATGCATAAAGCAGATTCAAGGAGATATACAGGAAATGAAAAATTCTATTGAAAGCTGTAAAAACTGCCTCAATGAAAGTGAAGATAGAATTTCAGACCTCGAAGATAAGATTGCAGCCAGTGAGCAGGAAAGA